>JBBPBS010001075.1:9914362-9931287 GCA_037974835.1 Cicer judaicum | reverse complement strand
TTTTTTTTTTTTTACAAATGTGATAATTAAAAAGAACTCAATAATATATTTTAATATGATTTATACATTAAATTGTTACATTAAACCTACTATCTATCCTTTTTAATTTATACTATATTTGTTCCTAAATATAGACTTTTGTTACAAATATCACTTTTATTAAAAAGAATTGATAGTATATTTAATATGTTTATTTTATATATAAAGATAATTATACTATCATTTATATATTTAATAATAATTTAATATATTTTAAGATAAATTAATAATTTTAATTAGAATTAAATTTAAAAAATAATAATAAATACATATAATAAATTGAAATGAGACTTAAATTAAAACAAAACTCAACTCTTTATATTTATAAAATATAAATTACACAATTTATAAATATCTCTTTCTATATTTGAGTTTGAATATTTTAACAACCGGTGGCAAACATTTGGTAGCGTTTTTCTTACAATAAAATATAGAGATAATACTCTTTGTCATAAAATTATTCTGATTTAGTATGCCTCGGAAACATGCACAAAGTTATTCTTAATTTTGAAGCCTACTATAGACTAGACAGGGTGCAAGGGGCCCGCAACCCTAACCATTATGGGCTGTTGGTCCCATGTGACTTTACTGCTCAACCTCACCACCTTAGCTCTCGTGTTTTGAACTTTACAATTCCTCCTTTTGACTTCTATCTTATTTTCCACTATTTTAAAATATTATTCCTTCGTTTTTTATTTATATTATCCTAAATAAAATCGTATAATATCACTCTGTTAAGCTGTAAGCAAATGCTGTATCTAATTGTTCGTAAGAGCGGCAATATTTAGGTACATTAATTCCCAAAACAAAATTCTAAAAAAATATTGCATGAAAAAATATGTATCATTAATTTTTAAATTTTGAAGAACTTGAATACACAACTTGCAAAATAAAACTTGACTTGTATCTTATTTATAATAAACTACAAATAAAAATAATTAACTAAATTATGTAAAATATTACTACTATAAATCTAAAGACTAAAGTATACTATGACTAATAAAGAACGTACCTAGTAGGGATGATTTGAGGCTAGATCGTTTTATCATCCACACATTTAAACAGCTTTCAAGTAACATGAATATGAAAATTGCTTACCAATTTGCTCATACTAGTATTTGATGTATGTCCAAAGTCCAATAGTATACGGCGGCAGCAATGCATTAATTGAATTATACTATATCTGTATAAATTATTGTTATTCTTAGTTGCATGTTTCATAGTGGTTTGTGACTGCGGACTCCAATTCTACAAGATCTTGAATGACATATTTTATGTCTTTTTCTTTATTTTAATCGTATATGTTAAATTCAATATTTCAAGAGGCATATGTTAAAAGGAGTTAAAAAATATATAATATACAAATATTTTGACGTTCAATTAAATATTTGTTTGAGGAGAGTAAAAGATAATTTGAATTAGAAAAGAAGATAACTCTAGGAGTAGAGTTAGGGCCATTGGTTGTGTTCCTTATCATGTTCTGAAAGTCACAACGATTATCAAAATTCGATATCGGGTCAAGATAATTAGGCCTTGAGTCGGTCTAGAACATAAACAAAAACAAAGTTTTAAATAGAAATGATAACTTGACCGAAACTAGTTCAAAATAAATTCAAATGTGTCATAATTCAACTTAGATTAATTTTTATTTTATTTTATCTGAATCAATGTTGATTAAGATCGTGTTAATTTATACTAATCCAATCTCAAATATAAATTCAAAGAAAATGATTGAATTTAGTTTAGATTTTAGATCAAATAAATTAAAGTTTTTAAACATATTTTTATTTATATTTACTATCGAAAGATATAATTTTTTAAAAAGTTACTTAATCTAACTACTATATCATACTCTAAAAAAAGCTAGTATAGATCATTAATTATGAAAGTGGTATAAAGAACTGGCCACAAAATGTTGATTACTTTAAAATTGACTGTGTCAAAAATAGGAGTGGAGTAGAAGTGAAGAATTTGACATTGCAAATCTGAAAAGCAGAAACGATAAAAGGAGCACGAACCTTTATCTGCTTTTTTTGTCTCTAATGTCAACATTTTCTGAACACCAAACAACAAGAACAAGTTGATGCTTTTCACTCATAAGTAAAATAATGGTGACCAATTAGTAATCACAAAATACGAGTAAAACGGGTCCAATAATTTTGCTTTCCCGAAGGACTTTTTTTCAAAACTTTCTACTAAAGTTGTTTGACTATAATAATTTGTTGTTTGGTTGCTTTTGGTACATCGTCGAGCTAGCCACAATCATTCTGTTTCATGTTATCTCTCGAAATTCATTACCACGTGAATCAACAAATATGACAGGGCATCTTGCCTACAACATTAACATCTATCCTTTTTCACGGGTTTTTTTTTTCTTTCTTTTTTGTAAGTTATCTCATTCTCTCATTAATTCTCATTTTTTAAAGATAAATGTTAATTATTAAGTGTCAACACATGTTAGAAAGAACTAAATGTAGAAATGTAAAGGCCAAATATAAACTGTGTTTTCAATTTCTTAAAATAAATAGATCTCATCAAACATTTCTCACAACTTTTTTTACCAAAATATTTTTCACAACTTGGTAAGTACAACTTTATACAAATTTTGAAGCAACAAAAAAGTGTATTTTAGATTTAAAAAAAGTATGTTTTGTCTTGAATAAATTACTCAATTCATTCTTAAATATAAATGCATATTATATTTATTTTAAAAAATTTAGTTATTCAATTAGTATTTACTTTATATATAGATATACTTAAAATATCCTTTGTGCTTTATATTTATATGTAATTAATTTTGATTGTTTATATTTTAAAATTTAGTGATAATAATTAAGGGTTGTATTCAGAAAATAAAATAATATATATATATATATAATAATTTGACAAAAGAATTATATTTAGGATACATTTTTTATCAAATCAATATTTATACTTAGAAACATATGAAGTATTGAATTCGTACACATAGTCTTCTCAACACACTTTTAGAAGTAATTGTTCAAAAGCTTAAGCATATCTTTTATATGCCTTTCGTATACTTTACTTGGTGGTTTAAATTTTTTCGAACGTTAACATTAGCACTAAGGGCACATCGACGCATGTACCGTAAAGCAAATGTTAAAAAACTAACTGTAGAAATGTTATCTTGAAAATTTTGTATTTATATCTTAAAAGGGAAGGATTTTGTATTTATATCAAGATAAAATGTGGAAATTGAGGAACTGTCTTTATATAAAAAACTAACGGTAGAAATTTTGTATTTATCTTGAAAATTTTGTATTTATATCCTCAACAAGGGAAGGTCTTGAATTCAATTTATTAAAAAGTTCAGAAGCTTTTGGAACCAATTCATTTATCAAAATGGTAACTTTTTTCTTGACATTCTTATTGGGGGAGAAGAAGAAACATTGAACAAGAAAATAAGGTCTAAGACCAAGTTTGGATGTTGTAGTGTACTCATCTATTAACTGAATCTCCACACATGCTTCATTTTTTATTATCAAAATGTTGAGTATAAATTTTTGGATTTTATTTCTAAAATTTGTAGGTTTAAGGTGAAGTGTTGGAAGATGGAAAAGAAGAGAAGAAGATAAAAAAAATAAAAAATAAAAAAATATTAAATATTAATTTTTTGCTAACTATTGTTTATATTTATCACATCACCATTGTTTAATACACACCTCATATATATAAATGTCATGTGTACACTTTAGTAATAGATTGTATTTAAAAGGTAACGATACAAGTATGTTTTACGACTTAAATGATCATATATGTACTTTGATAAATATAAAGAATTATCAAAGAAATATTCCTTGTAACTTGTTAATATATCATTTTTTCAGTAAAAAAATATATTCAATTATTTAAATTTGTTATAATTTAAAAAAAATAACACAAATTCAATGTTGTTTAAATAAAAAATAATAAATCTGTAAATAAATTTATAATCCTTACATTAATGATATAAAATAAAAATATATATATATATAATTTTGACAAATCAAAATAATTGGAATATCTATGTATTTATATTTATAACATTTTAAATCTATTATGAATTGAATTTGTTATGTCAATTTAAAGCATCTGAACACCCAACAAAGTATTTTCTAATTCTCTATGCTAACGATCTTTCTAAATTTTGCCAAAAAAATTGTAATACATTTTCTGTTAACATTCTATTGTTAACTTTTTTTCTACTTTACCTTTTTGGACGTGATGAAGCTTTTAATTTTTTCTTATTTTCAATTAACTCTATACGTGCTGTTGGAGGTGATACAATAAAATATGTGGGCTGTTTTGTGGTAATATTTCAACTGGAAAAGGAAATTGGAAGGTGAACCAATGGTTGTGGAATTTTAATGTCATTATAATGTCATTATAATGTTTAATTTTATTAATATTTGGCACTACAATCCTGAACAGTGTAGCAGTATTAACGCCTACTCCATGAGGTGGAGGGGCCAAAGTGTCACTACAAGTTTCATTAACGTATGTTCTTGAACACAAGTCAGCATAATCAGTATTAATTCAAGTTAGTTAAGATGTGATTATAATTATTATATAAATTGTATATATCCTAATTATAATTAACTTTTCTTATTGTAATCAAATTTTTTAATTAAATTAATTATAAATAATTCAATTTTTCTCTTAATAACAATATTTTTTCTTTTAATTGAATTGTTGACAAATAAAAAGTACCCAATTGAATTTGAGATAGTTGGAAAGATGCTCTAAATGGAAGTATGTGCACCCCGTGATGGTACCCCACCATTTCAATCCAACTCCCAAGTTCCCAACTAGTAAAAAAAATAGAGCACAAGCTTCATTTGTTCGATTGCTTCATTCTTACGATCCGTACGAACTTGTGGTTCATTTATCTATGCTTTGCCTAAATTCTAACTTGTAATTATGACTTCTCACTTTCTAAGCCTTTTTTAATTAATCTACTATTGTACTTATCAACATAAACGGCGTTCTCCCACTCCGTAAACTTCTTGTCCAACACTTCAAATGCATTTTCGATTTTTTTATTTTGGCAAAATTAAGTTTTTATTACATAACATAAGTAATACTTTATAAATAAGTTCCTTCATTACATGTACGGTCGTAAAGCATGCGTAATTAGCTCTCTTATTCAAACAATATAAATTGGACAAAAAGTTAATTGATATTGTTTTAGACTATACACACTGCGGCGTACTAAAAGATTATGAGAGATGTCTTGTGAAAACAAAAGAAAGAGTAAATTAAAAAAGATCTTTTAGGAAAGTAAGAAAAAATTAACAACTGACAAAATGTTGCATAACAAGTAGGCTTAAATATTATGACACTGAATTAAAAAACAACAATACGAATAGATTAAATATCAGATTTTCACTTAAATATTTAAAATATTAAATATATAAGTTATTTAATTTATATATTTTTTTAATATTTTAATGTAATATTTTTACTTAAACTTAATATATTAATAATTTATTATTTGAGTGTGAGTTTATTTATTCATTCAGTTATGGTCTCCTTCAAACATAAATTTTTAATTTGAAGTAACCTTCATCTCAACATGAAATTCATTTCATTGATGTGTATCCATTAATTCAAATGTTTCATTGAATCATTGATAAATATATTCTATTTGTATTGTCCCTCAACCCACTTTTTATTGATTCCTATCCTTTGTTCTCTTTTTCAGTTCCCTACTTCAGGTGATATAGAAATTATCTAATCCAATGTTCTTAACACCAAATAAGAGTCAAAGGAATTAGGTTTTAATGTTTTGCCTTTTCCAGCAAATCAATCATTCCTCGAAAAAATTATCTATCTCTTTTGTTTTTCTTCGCATTATTGAATTGGTGATTGAAATGAATATGATTGTTAATTATTCATTGGATTTTTCAGATCATTTACCATTTAGTGATTTATATATATTCTTAATATTTTTTTCATATGGTTACAGGTTTTAAATTAAAAGGATAAAAACCTTTAAAAAAAACAATAATTGCATCAAATGTTGTTTTTACCAAAATCGTTGCGACTTCGGGCCGAAACGGGTCATGAAGGATAGAAAAAATATACTTTATCTCCACATTGGGTAAAAAACAAAGTCACAAGATTCATATCCACCTATACCACTATTAACACTCAATCTAAATGGGAATTTGATAATTACTATTATCAAGAAAACTTTCTATAGAAAGAGTCTCGTTCATCAACTATGATGCCATTGTTCAGTTGCGAAGGGTTCAAAGCAATCACATAAATGAATTAAACATCATATGTTCCCTAAGTGATCTCCAATCCATGCAAAATAGCACAAAGCTTAGCATTAATAGTAGTACCATAGCAACAACTCCCCTTAAACCTATTAATCCAAACACCAACGAGTACCTTATAATACCCTCAAATTCTTATCTCTAGCATTATCAATCAAGCTACCATCAACATTAACTTTAATTACATTATCTGAAGGAGAGTGCCAATAAACCATCTTAGGAGTAGATTTGGTTAACAATATACCAGAGATGATGAGTAATATCAGATAAATCTTCATCAATTCTAGCATTTCAAACAAACCAACATCCAATAAGAAAAACAATATTATGTTTGTTAGTTGCATGCATCTTGAACCACAAATGAGGATCATCTTCATTTGTATATATCATTAAGAAATGAAACTTGAGTTTTTGCCAAACGTGCAGTGCCTTCAGGCAATCTGGCGCGCATTAATGTGAAGTCATTATTATTTTATTTAATTAATGAAATAATCAATGATATTTGATTTAAAATAGAAATTAAATACACGAATAGTCGTAAAGTGGTGGTTTATGTTTATATTGGTAGTAGATGAGCATTGAGCAGTATACGGCAGGTAACGACAGTGAATTAATACGAAATTACCAATAGTAGTTTGAGAACAGAAAGTATCCACGTGAAAATCCAGGGGTTTCCATCTAGTCAAAAGTCAAAAACCAAGGACCCCACTAAAAGTAAGAAAAAGTGCTACTCTTACAAAATACTAACAATAATAACTGCATAAGTAACATGAATGAATGAACCACTGATGCATCTTGCATTATTTACTTTTTTGTCTCTCACGTACGTACATACACATACGCCTCTTTTGCCTTTCCCCCCTCTATTTTCTGCTTCATTTTGGCTTCCAACCTTCCCTCAAAAACATATTGCTAATTTTTTTTATCAAAATAAGTCATTATTTTAATTTCTTAAAATATTAAATATTTTATTTCAGCAAAAAATCAAATTAACTCTCAAATTATTAAAATATCAATTAATTTAATTTTTAATGTTATAATAGTAACAATTATTTTAACAATAATTTATATTTTTTTTAAATTTTTACGATATTAAATTATATTTTTTATAAATAATTTTAACAATTTAACATTTAATTTATTTTTATAATATATCATATATCAAAGAGATAACATCTTACACTTCTAAAAAAAATTATTTGAATTTTTTTATTTAAATTTTTTAAGAATAAAAAAGACAAATATTATTATAATTGAATCATATATTTTTTGAATTACTAATTTTATTAATATTTTATTTCAAATTTATTATTTATAATTAAATATATATATATATATATTATAATTTAATTTCATATATTATTAATATAAAAAATATATATATATATATTGTTAATACATCACAATTTTTAATAAATATAATTTTAAAGATAGTTATTAAATGTTGAAGTATATTTTGTAAAAAAAAGACAGTTGAAGTATATAGATAGATTACTAATGTAATTTCCTGAAGCAGCAAAAGAAGCAAAACGCGGTGAAAACGTAACTGAAGGCAAGTTGAAGAAGAATTAGGGGGTGTGTGTGTCAGTGTGATTGTTATGAGTGAGAAAGAGAAAGAGAAAGCAAAAGAAACGACGAGGACACGCAATTCGTTGTTGTTGTTGTTAGGTTTATGTAACTCTGCGCTCATGCTCTTGCCTGCGTCCAAACACTGCACATCTTGTGACTTATTATTATTATGTCTTCACTCTCCTCAAACCTCATCCCCATGTGATTAGTCAAATGTTACTTCCTCCTTCACCTGCCACGTGTTTCCCACTTCCAATTATACGCATCGCACAAATCAAATACACCCCAACCTCTTTTAGGCAAGTTTTACTATATATACATAAAATGTTCTAAACAACTATCATGATTCATATTGTTTTTATGGGGATGTTATATAGTCGATTGTTTTCACATGTAATTTATCTTATATTAATATTTAAATTTATTTGAACTACGATTGAAAATGTTGTTCGAACTTGTTTTATTTTTATGAATAAAATGATAGTTTGATTGATATTAATTTAATAAAAATAAAAAAATATATTAATAAATATATTTTTTTTAAATTTAAATCGTTCAATGACATCAATTAAATTAATAGATTTTAACTGTAAAAATGAAATTGTGATATTAAAATTTACTTTTAAATAACATCGTCAAAATTCATTAAAATTTTAAATAATTTTTAAACATCAGGACACACTTGACCCTTATCAAAATAGTCATCATATGGGCCTATTTTGAAAAGTAGAAACTAGTGATTATTTTGTGAAGTAGAAACTTATTTTGTTTATGTATGTAAAACTTTAAGGCGAAGGGATGATATTTGAATTCATGTTAAAAAATTCTTTATATCTCTATGAACATTTACAAAAATATATTTACAGCTAAAACTCTTTGAAAATGGAACAAGCAGGTGGCATGGTTCCTCCAATTTTTATAATTTAATATTAATGTACATAGTCAATTAATATTGTTTCTATTGTTTGTCATTTAAACAATTTTCACAAAAAAATAGTTAGATGTGTCTTTTTTATTATGGTCATCAAATATATTGTTAATGAGTCAATTTAATTTATAAAATTCCTAATATAACCAAAAAAATAGTAATGTATTTATCGTTTCATTACATTTAAGATAATAGTTACTGCGCTTACGCTTCCCACATTCAAAGACTAATGATATTTTGTAATTTAAAGAAGTGTACCAATTAACAAATAATTGATTACCACCGTTAGGATATTGTTTCATGATCACCACTCCAATGCTATTCTCAAGATATTTTGGTCAAACATATCTACTACTTTGTGTCTTGCAACAACAATATCATACTCTAAACACTTTTGTCTTATTTTTACATTGCTAGCTAGGAGACTTACTCCAAGTTATGCTCCTGCCAATAAATAATAAAACTAACAAACACAGTAAATATCACACCTTAAGTGTGATATTAATAGTCGGTAACAATTAAAATGAATCGATATAATGAATTAGTTATAACTAGGTGAATGATATATCATAAAAAGGAAAAGAGAAAGTGGAGTGAGTGTAGAATGTGGAGAGCTATTAATTGTAATGGAAACAAGGATGAACGATAAGGAGAGAGTGGGATGAGGTTAACTCCGTATTGAAATGGGTGGGGATAATTTGGGATTGGATCCGAAGCAAAAGTGGGTAACAATAAATGGTGGTTGAGGTAGCAGCACCCGTGCGAACCGTAAGCTGTACCTCAAGTGGCGTAAGCACGCACACAGTACCGCACGACTCTTCCGGATTCTCTTTAAAATCTAACGTGTCCAACATGGTACTACTACTATCACTCACCATGTTCATAATTATCAAATAATCCATTTCAAATATGATATCAATTTGCAAGGTTAATACCAATACAAAGACCTCAATCATCCACTCAAACAATCCAACAAGTATCAAGTATGCTATAAAAGCCTCTAACTAGAATCTCTAATTCTTAACGTCTTTTATGAAAATATCAATATTAACTTTATAGCGACCTGCTACGGGAGGAATACGAGAGAACACTACCATACTTTTAGGAGTAGCATAAGTTGAGTCATATACAAAAAAGAAAATGCAATAAACTTTGGTTAATTAGCCACCATTAAAGTCAACGACTTCCCAATTTGTCAAGAGTCACAAATTGTTCTGATACTAGGTTTAGTTAAGTTCCACTAAAGCCAAGGATCTAAACCATTGCTAAAAAATGATAATAGAAAATAACATCCTTTTATAAAGTTTTAAACCATTACTATTTCACGATAAGGATACCACAAAGAATACAAAAACCATTATATACTATTAGTGAACCACTATTAGCTTCTACATCCATCATATACTATTTTTAATGGATCGTCATTAAAAAAGTTTGAGTAGTAATAGGTGATCTTAAATTAATCCTGATTAGTCCATTGAATTTATGAATGAATGAAATACTTTTGGGCAAATGGTGAGTAGGTGGAGCCCATCAGGACAATCACTGTGTGATTAGATTTAGATGGATGGAGTTAGATGACCCCATAATAATCATGTGACTAATCTATGATGATCACGAAGGGAGAAGCATGGGGCCCACATAATAGAGAAAAGAGAAAGAGAGAGAGAAGTTGTTACTAATTGGCGATACCCTTTGTATTGACAGGACTAGACGCTTACAAAAACTTGGGTGTGAAAGGTGTCAACGCCGTTAGATATTTATTTGTTTGGAAATAAAAAGTTGTTAGATTGTCTCTGTCGTGAAAAAACCTTCTACGACTGGCTTAAGTATTTTTACGCTTTCTGATACTCATACACTACACAGCTATTACCCCGTTGGCGATACCTTCTTTCGGGTGCTTTCTCTGACACTCTTTCTCTCCCCCACTCACCACTACTTTTCCAAACTATTTTTTACTACTTATTTCAAAATACTAGCTTTTAATTAACATAAATATTATGATCTAAGTACAAATCATTTTTGGATTTAGATCTTAAATGAAGAATTTATTCTAGATATACTCAGAGGAATGATGATGATATCAAATAAGCAGATACAACAGTCAACCCATGTGAATATCCCAGCAATTTAGCTTTCAAAATTTGGTTAGTGGATACAGTAATTGTAATTATTAAATGGTATTGAAACACATACCATGTAACATTATTATTATTATTAGTATAAAATAACCTCACTCCTGACAGAAGAATTTGGTGTTTATCACAAAATTGTAGTGATGGTGATGATGTTTTTATATGGCCCACTAACCCCACTAGTCACAAGAGCCTATAAAAAAATGAAATAAAAATCACTATTTAGGTTTATTGTTGGGGTCCATGCCCTCAATTGCCTAACTTCAGTGTGCACCCCACCACGCACACATCCATGATTTCCTCACATTGAAACAAGGGCTAGTACAAATTATTATTATAAAGTTCCAAAAGCTATTCAGAGCATTTCTTTAATTAATTAATACTACCACATTACTCTGCGTGCCAGAACAAAATGATAAATAATACTACTACCTTAGGCAAAAAAAAAAATAATAATGATTGTGAAACAAAAAAGATTAGTCCTTGTGAGAGAAAAATGAAATGAGTGAGATAGGCTTTTTCATTTGTTCACCCCATTCTCCCCCATTTGTTTCTTTTTTCATTGTGAAATTTTATTTCTGTTTTGCAGCATATAAACACATATAAACATCTCACATGGAGGAAAACCCCACATCACCATATCCCATTACATCTCATTACTTCTTCTCCCCAAGATCATAAAATAAAATATTATAAAACCTATATAATATAAATATTACTCCCCTATGGTAATTTGAAGTTCTGGTTTTTAACTTTTTTTAAAAACTTGGATGAAAAAAAAAAGGGACAAATGAAAATTGAAAATCAAACTAAAATTAAAACTCATTTCTTCCATTGTATAATATAGCATCATCAGATTAGAACAACCTCAACTCCTTCTCTTGTCAGCAGCACCATCATCACCAATTTCTTCATATCACATAATATTGCAGCTTGAAGTATTCTCATCATTGAAAAAGTTGGAATATGGATCTTGAGAATGTGGAGGAGGGTAATTATAAGGTGGAGGATACATGTAATTCACAGCCATTGGAGGCCTTGCATACATCATTGGTTGAAACCTATCATTTCCACCAGCTGGTATTGCCCTTTGTTGGTTCATCATAGCAGCCATGTATTGTTGCTGTTGATAAGGATTTGCAGCGATCATTTCCGGACCACCACCGCCTCCACCACCGCCTTGAAAGTATCCAACAGGACCAGGACCGCCTCCTCCACCACTGCCGTTCATCGCGGCTGCAGGAAGGCCTTGAACAGCTGGCATGTTACCCGTTGGGTTCATCATTGACATGTTTCCCATTGGACCTCCTCCTCCTCCTCCCATAGGAATGCTACTCATGTTGTTACCACCACCCATGGGGCCCACATTAGTCCCATTCATCATACTTGGATGATGATGATGACCACCCATGTTTGGAAATCCATTGTTCATCATACCTTGAACACCTTCACCCATTCCATTTACCTTTTTACCCCCATTGTTATTTGGAATTCCACCATTACCACCACCTCCACCACCATTTTTGTTTCCATTTTTACCCTCTTGCATTCCACCTCCATTTTTGCCACCATTGTTTTTATTACCACCACCTTGATTTTGATTCTGATTGTTTCCACCACCACCGCCGCCGCCACCTTTCTTTCCTCCATTTCCATTTTTACCATCATTTCCACCACCCAAGCCATGAACTTGAACCGGAACAGCTCCACCACCACCAACAACACCGCCTTTCTTACCATTAGCTCCACCATTTCCACCACCACCCTTTTGAGCATTCATAAGTTGTGGATTCATCATCATCTGAGGAGGAACACCACCACCATTTCCCATAGGAAGTTTCATCTTATTCAAAGGATGATGTTGTGGATTATTATCCATTTCATCATCAAACTCATCATCAGAATAGTCATCATCAAACTCTTCATCAGACAAATCATCATCTTCAGGCAAATTGAACTTCACAGCTTTCATGTTTGGGTTTTGATGATTTGGAGGTGGCATCTTCATGTCCTTGAATTGAGGTAGCTTCAGATCTTGAAACCCTTTCATCTGCTGAAGTTGTTGAAGATGCTGCAACTGTTGCTGAAGCTGTTGCTGTTGTTGCTGAAGTTGTTGTTGAGGATTTGGTCCTTGTTGATGATTCTGGCTTGGACCCTTTTGCTGATTTGGGTTATTTCCACCCTTTTGACCTTTGTTGTTGTTGTTGTTGTTTCCACCTCCTCCTTTTCCATTGTCAATTTGCATGTTGTTTTGGTTATTGTTGTTACCCTTTGGAGCACCCCAAAGCTCTGCATGTTTACCTGATTTTGCAAGCTTCTTGATGAGAACATTTGGGTCCACATTCCCAGAAACGGTCACCTTCCCTTGTTCAGCATCTATCTCAGTAGTAAAAACCCCTATAAAATTATATTAAAAAAATCAACATATTACTACTGATTCAAGATATGGGTACTGGAAAAAATGCTATTTTTATTCTTTTTCTTCATATATTAGAATAAAAAAAATCATTTTTTAGTATAAATAAAATGGTGGTGGTGTGAGATTATTCATTTTTCTCTTCAGAAAATATAAGGGGAAAAAAAGGGTTGTTTTTAGTGTATGAATGTGAATGAAAAGGGGTAAATCAATTAATTATGTACAAGCAAATTAGTAAAGTGAATCTCAGAAACATTACCATCAATCTTCTGCAAGATTTTCTTAACTTTCTGCTTGCAACCGTCACAGTGTATGTTCACTTTGAGAACACATTTCTGCATGCACAAGCAATCCCAAAACCAAAAACAGAATAAAGAGTAAATTTCATCGTAAATAACAAGAATTACAAAAAGTTATTAAAACAAACACACATCTTTTACTTTATCGGAAATGACATATACATAGAAACATACAAGACAAAAAAAGGAAACAAATTTCAACAAGTTAAAGCTTTAATAATTACAGTTCAAATGCTGAGACTATGAAAAGAATAAAAAAAAAAATGAAAGATTTGATGGAGTATGGTATACCTGTATCTTCAAAATCTCTTCTTTACTCATGTCTTAATCTTCTCCAATGGACCAAAAGATGAGAACAGATCTGAGAAAATGTGATAGCAAAAGCAAAAAACAGAGAGAAAATAAGGTTTGAATGTTTGGTTTAATGGTTTGGGAAGCAATAAGAGAAAACGGTGTCTTAGTAAGGCAGAGAGAAAGAGAGTCTGAAGAAGAAGGTTCAGACTTGGAGAGAAATAGAGAAAGAGAAAAGGAGTTTAAAAATGGTGGGTAGTCATTAAAACAAGTCCTGTATTTCAGGGTGAAAGGGAGAGAGAAAATTTAGAAATTTGATGCATGAATGAGTGAGAAGAAAGAAAATGGAGAGAGAGAAGAATGGTGTTGAAAGCGTTCACTCTTAGTTTTGTGGCATTATTTATGGGAGTATTTGGCAGATAATCATGCTTCTTATTCAAATAAATTAGAATAATGCTACCAACAAATAAACTGAGGAAGTCTAGCTGACTAATGCAATTCAAAATTTGATTAAAAATTATTTTAATTGAAAATAAATTAGAATAGCTAAATTCTATTAATACATAAATAAATAATGCAATTGAAAATTTGAAAATCCCTTATAAAAATGATAGAAGAAAAATCTCAACAGAGTTTTATGTTTAAGTATAGACCTCAATTTGTGAGATTATGTCAAATTAATATTTGAATGTATTAAGATCGTAAAAATATTTTTTTTTTAATTATTTTGTTCTTTAAATATATTTTTAATTCATCAAAATATTAACAATACTAATTTTGATTCTTGAAAGAAATTAATCAGTAAAATTATAAACTAAAAAGATATTTATGATGTATTTGTAATTTCATTATACTTTTTATGACCAATTTTTTCTTAAATGTTTGAATAGTCATTGTTATAAACAAAAGATGATTATTTTGAACAACTTAATCTTATTATAACATATTATCAAAATACGTCAAAAATACATTTATAATTTTTAAAGTTTAACAAAATTACTACTTAGATTATTTAAATATGTTTTACTTAAATCCTTAAAGTTTAACTACATAGACTCTACAAATCAAATTTTCTCCTCAAAGCTTCACAACTCCATATTGAATAATGAACTAAACAACTCACAATCCCATATTGAATAATGAATTAAACAACTATTAGGTTGAATATAATATATTGGAACATGATTAGTTGCTTATAACAAAGCTAATAATAAGAATAATAATAACTATCATACTCTAAAAAAATAACACTCACAAAAAACACCTTTAACTTGAACAAGTGTTTATCTATTTGAATTGAGAACTTCGAATTTGAGTCAGTCTTTTAATATCGAGTGTATATTTACAATAAAAATTTGAGTTCAATGTTATCTTTGTGTTAATACTGAATTGTATCATTTTTTAGATTGAGTTTGTAAATTATTTAAATTGATTTTGTTCTAATTTTGTGTAAATTGAGTTTGTAATTTATTCGTATTGATTATGTTCTTATTTTGGGTAGATTGAATTTGTAATTTATTCACATAGAATTTTCTTCAAATCTTTTTCAAATCTCAACTTAGTCAAAAATTATAAATATGAATCAAATCTTATTTTAATTTTGAATCAATTATAAATTTAAATAAAATCTTATTTTAAATTTTGTTCAATTATAGATTTGAATCAAATCTTATTTTAGATTTTTTTCAAAAATATAAATTTGATTAATTAAAAAGTATTAATTAAAAACTAAAAATGATTGTTTTTTTTTTAAATACATATAATATTAATTAAAAAATATAATTAAAATTACATTAACAACTAAAAATAATTGTTTTTTTAAACATTTTTTTATTTGTGAAAGGGGTGAAGTAAAATTGATTAAATCATTGAAAATTCTACATACTCCATTAATAAATACTCATGTGTTATCTATCTTTGGTCTATTAAACATTTTATTTTTATCTCAAAATTTTGATTAGTTAAAAAATCAAAAGACAATTGATGATATTTTTTCATTTGTATCCTTAAAAATATGAATTAAATAAATTGTAATTTTATTTAATAAATAAAAGATAAAATACTAAATTATATATATTTATTATTTTTTAATATTAATATTCGAGGCTAAACAAACCATAGTCCACGGGAGCAGTATTCGTTCTATTTCTTTTTAATTATCAGCTTTACAAGACATACTAGTGTATATTTATTTATTTTTCATTTCCAAATTTCAAGGTACACTAACTCTTACCTATTATTTATCAATTATATTTTTATCTTATAAATTATCCTCTACCTTATTAAAAACATTGTTCATTTCACATATTTTAAAAAAATAATCATAAATGAAATAGAGAAATTAATAATTTTATTAAATAACCTTTAAGCGTGTTTCCATTATTATATAAAGCTTTGTAAATTATGTACATCACATTAATTAGAGATATAATTGCGGTACATAGGATTAATCTTACATTGATAACCCCTTGGGACCCTCAAGTTTTAATGGATGGTTTCCAACATCAAATCATTCTGACATGTTATTTTTTATATTTAGTTATTTTGAATTAAATTAATTTTAGAATCGAATCACCGTTATCCAACAAAACTTTAAAACATTATAAATTTGCTCTTTTTAATTTATTTTTGATTTACAATAAAAAAAGTTTATTTTGTACATAAATAATACTAGCTATAGTCTTAAATATAGTAAGAATAAGAGTTAAGGAACGTAAACAAAATATTGTTATTATGACAAATGAAAATTATTAATAATTATAATTAAATTTAATTAACATATAAAATTAAATTATTCACTAAAAATACTATGTGATTGTATCCTAGTTCAATAACTCTTAATACTTTTAATATTTTTAAATTTATTTATATTATATTTTTGTAATAATTTGAATTAAAAATTTCTTAATATTATATTCAAAAAATAAAAGTTTTCAACAGTTGTGAGATATAATTATTTAAGGA
>JBBPBS010001075.1:9899159-9912039 GCA_037974835.1 Cicer judaicum | reverse complement strand
AATTAATTTAGTAAAGATTATTTAAGTATTTTATTTCTTATTGTATTATTTATTTATTTTTCTCTATTTTTTTTTCATGAGAAAAATAATGTTAAAATTTATCCCATTTTAAATCTAAGTTTGTGATTAATTTTCATATTTTATAATTGTTATGAGATAAAAAAATTGTATTTAAGTAAACTTTTCAATATATGTCAAACTAATTATTTTTTCTTTTGGTCAAAATGAGAGAGAATATATACATTTAATTCAAATATATATATAATTTTATTTTTTTTAATTGCATTTGACTAAGCTTTTTAATAAATGTCAAATTAATTATTTTTGCTTTTGGTCAAGATGAGAGAGAATATATACATTCAATTCAGATACATGTATAGTTTTTTTATATATTTCATTTTTCAATGTTTTTTAGTTAAGACATGTTATAATTACGATTGTACGACAACCTCATTAACACATGACTTTTAAATTTGTAAATTCGTGAAGTTCGAATCCAAAAATGTTTTCTTAATGTAAGTAACATTAATTAATGATAATTTCCCCACAAAAACTTGGTACTACTAGTACAATCACAGTGACATAAGACTGAAAGATGATTTAACGTTTTTACACATTCAATATACATAATAAATAAACTCTTTTTTTATTAAAAGTAGCAATTTAACTCTAAATTATATTTTGTTAATCTTTCATATATAATTACGAAGAGACGTGAATAAATTCTGTCAGAAGTTATCTTCCAAAACGGGTGATAGAATTAATATAAGAATTAATTGTGGAGAATGGCTAAGTCGTAATTTCGTAATGAAAATTGGTTTTTGGCACATTTGCACGAATGCCTTGGAAGTGCAATTACACTCACAGGTCGATATCATCTTACTATCAATGAATTCAGCGGTCTAAAATTTCAACTCTTCTAAATTGCATAAAACTTTACTCATTTTCAAACCTCCGTCACTGTTCAGACTATCATAACTTTTTTCATTTTTCTTTTGCAGAAAAACTATGGTCCCCACTCCAACTGAGTAATTGAATCAAAATGTATCTTCTTAAGTGGAATGTTTCTTTAATAAAACCACTTATTGTATTTTTTGCTTACGAATATGCACTTGTGCACAGTGCACTAACGGGAGAGTGGACGGGTAACATATTTAAATCAATGAGTTTTTATTTTTATTTTTTTAATTTTTATATATATATATAATCTATCATTTTGATCTAAGAGTAATTAGAGCGATGTCATTGTAGTCTATAACTGTATCAAAAATTAAAAACTGTCTATGATTTCATTCAATTATCTCTCACTTAAATTTTATTGTTAGCTCTATTAATTGTGTGGCATATACGTATACGTGGTCGCGTGATGTGTCAATCTCTCGCATGTGTGTATCTTATTAGACAATAATTAGAATGATATAAAAATAATCAATTGGTAGTGGAAATGAGATGAGACAATACTTATTCTTCAGTGTTATCAGGTTCGACTCTCACTAATATTGTTGATAATCGTAAATGTCAGAATGTTACAACTTCAACTTGACAATGCAAGTCTGGTGACACGACGTAATACCTTAGCTGCCTTTGATACTTAAGCATAACAACAAGTAATCTGTTCCTCTACCTCTAATGAGCATGACAAGAATTATTATGTATTTGATAAGTGTGACAAACATGTATTGCCTCTATCTTTGATAATCTCATCAAACGTTTAATCGTTTAACTCTAAAATTTTATGTATCGTCTGATAAAGTCAGCGTCTTTGGTAAAGTTAACACTTTGAAAAAGTCAATGCTTATAGAGAGGTCAACGCTTTGACAAAAGTTAATGATATGATGATCTTCAAGGCATCATCTGATCATTGTATCCTCTATCTATGTGCATTATCTGATAATCATTCAAAAGCTGCTTGCTCTGATAATCTGTATCTTCTGGTGACTGGCTTGCTCTAATGGTCTATAAGACAATACTCTGAATGTTCTATCCTTTGACCCCATACCCTTTAGGCAAATGAAGTACACATGCCAGGACCTAAAGTACAAATTCCATACCCTAAAAAACCTCTAACAAAAATATCTCAACGAACACTTGCTTGCTCCTTATATTTAAGATGAAATGGTTTTGTAGAAAGAAAAAAAAATATAGAACGAATAGGGCAGCTCTAAAAAAGCCAAGAACATTTCAAAAAACATGCTTGAAAAATTATCTCAGTAGAGAATTATTAGAATTAATGTACATCAAAATAAAGTGTTTTCATACACTTAAACTGATATAAGATTACATATGTAATATCCTTTCACTAAGAGTAAGAATCATTGAAACATATTTTGAGTCAAATCAAATACAAACTAGACGAAGAACGGTTATTGGAACGAACCTCAACGACAAAATGTACAACGAACCTCAACGACAAAATGTCATTATGTTGAAGAACGGTTATTGGAACAAAAACCCTGAGAGACTAGAGAAAAATATTCAAAGATTGAAGAGATAAAGTAAAGAATACATGTACAACTATTTATGGAAATAATAGATTAAACCATCGATTGCACTAAGATAAAATCTGGCTGTAAAAGGAGGAGTAGAAGTAACAACAATTTGTTGTGAACTAATATAAAATATTTGTGTTTTCTTAATTCTCTTTTAATAGTAAATTGAATGTTGTGATCAAAAGTATTTTTTAAAATGAAATTTTAATATTATTGAAATCGACAAATACAATTTAAATGCACCACTTTCTTATGTTTATCAAAACCTTCATATTTGTCTCAAGTCTAAAAGTTTAATTAAGAAAGACATATATCAACAATGGTATCAATTATCAAACTCCGAGATATCCTTTCTCATATATAAAAAAAAAATCCCATGGCCTCTTCATCCTTTGTCATATATAAAAAAAAAATCCCATGGCCTCTCCAAAGTTGGGAGTATCGTGGTAACCTAAAGCGATAATTTTACATATATTTTTTTAATTTTGAGTAATTTATTTAACTGTAATCGATTTTTTGATGATACGATTAAATATATAATTATAAATACCTCAACAATAAAATATATATTACATTAATGTTACACAATTCAATAACATTTTAATTGATATAAATTTTATATAATTTACCGTTAAATTTAAAAGTTATATTATATAAATTATAAATATAAAATTTTAGAAAAGATATTTAGATATTTAGATGTTTCTAATCGATATTTAATTATCAAAATGTTTTTTTAGACAAGATATTTAGATGTTTAAGCAAGGCTTATTTCTCAATGATGCTTAAGGTGCCTAGGTGGCTTAATAAAATTAGAGATTTTGTCATGATCATCTATAAGGTGGCTTTTGTCAAAAAAGAAATTAATCTTTTCGGTTGCCTATTCTTAACAAAAAGTAAAACATCCCTATGGAATTCAGTGGGAGTGCCAGAAATTATGGGTATTCTTCCTCAAGCATTAGTGCCAAAACTTGTGTGAATAAAAAATCGAGTTTCTTGTCACATTTTTAGGCCTTTTGTAAAGTAATTATAAAATAAGTTGTAATTCTTTTATAAAATATAAAGAAACTTACACACAGTTCTGAAAATTAGATTTAAATCAAATAAGTAGATTTTACGATTAATAATAGAATTATCCGAATAAATAAATATTACATGATCAATTTTAATACGAATAAGATGACAAAAACTTGAAAGCAACTTGAAAGCCAAATAAGGTAATTTGTTGTTTTTCTTCTTTAATTTATGCACTTTATATTTTTTTTCCCAACAAATTGTTGTTGTTTGCCCTTTTTAAAAGCTTAAACGTGTTCAAATTAAAGTCTTTATATCTTTCAACATGTCGCATTACTTGTCAAAGAGTTAAGTAATGGTGTCAAATGAAGGAGCGAATTAAGACTTTTTTATTTATTGCACTAGTTAGTCTGAAGAAAGAGACATTGGAGTTAATTTTATTTTATAATAAGGCATTGATTGTCCTTTATGAGACCCAATTATGTATAGTTCAGGGAGTTGGTACTTGATTAGCATAAGGCTATAATAATTGAAACCCAGCTAGCTAGATGAAAGTGAACAAAGTATATTACTTGTCCTGTGTTCAGAACCTAATTTGTACATATAATGCAACACCTTTTAGATGAGTATGGTTGATCCCAGGCTAAATAATAGGCATGGAGGGTCTTTTGGGGATTCTTTTGACCTCAAACACTACCTACCAAATATAATAGTTACCTTATTTACATTGGCGAATTTAGTATAAATATTTTCAGGAGCTAAATATTAAAAATATAATATATCAAATAAATTGTTGGTAGTTTTATTTTTAAAAATTCAATTTTATGACATTTCAAAGGATTAAATTTATTTATAATTGATTTTGTACTCGTAAATAAATTAACAAAATCTTTTTTAATATAAGCAACTAAGTAATATGTAAGAAATTAAAAATTCATCTTTTAATTTATTTATGCGTGTTATTTTAAAAAATTTCATTGCAAATAAAACTTTATATGAAATTGCTTTAGAAATTGAAAATAGCAAAATAAAATAA
Organism: Cicer judaicum; assembly: GCA_037974835.1. Lineage (NCBI taxonomy): Eukaryota > Viridiplantae > Streptophyta > Magnoliopsida > Fabales > Fabaceae > Cicer > Cicer judaicum. The sequence goes on along the minus strand of JBBPBS010001075.1, from coordinate 9,907,500 downwards.
ATAGATTTATCAATTAAGTAATATTCTTTTTTTTTACTTTTCTATTTTTATAATTTTTAATATATATATTTATTTGGAGTAACTAAATGTATACTATTGGAATAGATAAATATAAGAATACTTACTTATTTGCAAAAAATTTAAGTCAAGACCATCCCATCAAAACACTTAGTTTCCTCCATGCTTAGGCACTAAAATATGCTTCTTCTTTTTTCTACTTTTTCTTCTTTCTTTTCTTCTTTTACAAGCTTTCCGCATACACTTCTTGAATACATTCATATACTGATCTTATAATATAACCAACTTGCAACTAATTACTTTTAAAAAAATTGAAAAAAAATTATTAGCGACACAATTGACTACTTTATAATTGTCTTAATTAGATTTCAAATTACATTTCTTAAAATTATAACATCAAACTCTTACTACTGAATAAATACATCTTACTAGTTGCATTGCACAAATTGGTCGTACTTAATTCTCCTCATATGCTTTTGTCAACAACAAAAATGATTTCCTTTTTGTTAGTTGGTTCCCTCAACCACATAGTTAAGACGTTAGTGATTGTCCGATCTTGATCAGACAAACAAAAATACAAATTTTATTTTTATTTCATAATTTAAAATATATCAAATTTACTTTTAAAACGTTTAATCTTAATCGAACGAACACTAACGTATGATAGCGTGACAACGTTCATTCGCTGACAGCAGCAAATCATGATCCGTGAGCAAGAACCCAACCCTGAATGATTATAAGAAACAAAACCCCAATCTAAAGAACTAATATAGTGTTTGGAATGCATGATAACATCTATAAGCCCATTTAATCTAACGATTCTAAAAGACTAAACCATGGTCTTTTGTGGATAGGCCCTTCCATATTTGGGGATATGATTTTACAAATTTTGCCTCAAATGTTCTATTGTGAAATTACTTAACTAGCCATGCAATGCCATTGCTATTTACACCGAATAATTCACTAGAGAACAACATATTGCCTTAATTTAGACAGTGATTGATGAACAAGAATAAGAATTTTGCACATTGTGAGAGCAGGGGAAAGAAGGGTATTTATTGAAGAGTACATGTGTAGTTGCATCTCACACAGGGCATGTTCATTATTGCACTAGATTTTAGCAAAAGTATATATATTTATATATGGAAATTAATAATGGAGTGCAAGTTTAGGGAAGCTTTTACCACAAGGGAGAATTCATAATTCTTGTACTATTAATTTTCAATTGTTCAGTTGTATATACTTGTGAAGTAATTGGAAGAGATCAAACACATGCCTTAATTATTACCATTATTCCAAACATAGTAAAGAAGCATATGCTAAAGGCATTCTAAAAATATTTAAGTATATAGATGAATATGAATATCTATATGCCTCCTTTTTCTTTGTTATGTATATTCAAGATTTTTTTATGGTTTTTGCACTTGGTTGATTAATTTCTTCTTTATTTGCAAAAGGTTACACAAGATACTAAAATGTATTGAGCCAATGCCTTACAAATTGTAGGGTGTTTAGATGGTTTGGTACCTTGCCCTTATTCTTGGTTTTGAACTTTTTCTCTTTTGCTACGTCAAAAGACAAGCATGCCATGTTTTTGTATGTATGCTAGTGATTTTTGGTTGAATTTAATTTATATTTACTTTTGATGTAAATGTTTTTGATATTGTCAGTCAATAATAATCATTAAATCATTAAAAACATTTGATTTAAATTATAACTACTTTTAAAATCGTACATATAATAAATAATTGTGATATGTTAACGATATAAATTTTTTGACATCGATATTGTATTTAACCAGTTCTTGTTTTAAGAAAGTGTCTCAGTAAAGTTCACATAAAAGCTTGACTGAATCAGAATTGTTCATACAAATAAAATGTGAGGTATTAAGAGAAACATAATTTCCAAAAATAAAAAGAGAAACATACTACAAAGGGAGGAAAACTACATGATATGAGTGGGGTCAATATGATTTGAGAATATGGACAAAAGAAACCCAGCCTGGTGATATAAGATTCTTAATTCTATAAAAGGCCCAAAGTAGGCTTTGGACCAACCTAAGATCTTCTAAAAATTATGTGTCGTTTGGCACAAAATGGCTTGTTTTGGTGATCTGATTCATGGTTGAGTTTCACTAATTCTTACAATTTTCTCTATCATTTAGAAAGAAGTTTCATTCATGGTTTAATGAAATATGTGAAAGAGTGGTCTGCTACTTTTTCACCACATATAATTATTATTCATTATATCCAATTATATACTACTTGTTTGTAATAACTTGGTAATTATATTAACAAACTTATGAATTATGATTGGGTTATGAACAATTATGAGAATTACGAGGTTGGATCTGGATTTTGAGCGCGTAATCTTCTTTCACATGTCAATAGCATCATCTGTTGTGAATTGCTCATCCACCTGACATGGTATTAAATATACTACCAAAAGTTTCGGTAGTATATTTCAGTCAATATTTACACTATAAGAAACTGATTTGTTGAACATTTGTCTCATTTGTTTGTCAGAATTATTATTTATCAACTCTTTTGGATTACAATCAACTGTAAGATTGAATTTAGGATACTTGACATTTAAATTTTGAGTTGTATATAAATGTTTGAGTATATAATTTGCCAATAGGGTTGACACAAGTTATTAAAGATCCTAATATGTTAGTCAACCTATTGGCAAATTATAGTTCGGTCATTATGTGACATTAGCATGTTATTTTCTTGGTATTACAACACTAATACTAATTAGTAAGCAAAGTATGTGATATTTGAAACCATTGAATGGTTCTAATATTGTTTAAAGAAAAACATATGGTATACGTGTATGACGATTGTCTTGATTTGATAGTCCTCTAACTTTAGTCTGGTGGAGTCATATTCTAATAATTGCACTTTGCATAGTGTGTTTTCCTGAAACTTTTTTCCTAATGTTATTAAACCAATTCCCTCGTGATTGGTTTAGACTCTTACTGGCACAAGTAAAAGAAAGAAGAAAAGAACGACCAACACATGTACTATATAGTTTTAGACATATGAATTACTACATGATTAAATTTGAAATAATTTACAAACTTAAAAACCAAACCAAGTGTCATTCATTATATTTGCCCCTTGTTCAAAGAAAACTAGAGAAATGATCTCTCAAACATCGCCAAGAAAATTTATGACCTATACAGTATAAATGACTCGGGAGTAACATTTAATCACCGCAATTTAAAAGCGTACATGACCAAATTTTCCCTCAAACACATACACACCCAAACTATAGACAAATTATTGGCTAAAATTTACAAAAAGAGGAAGTGAGGAACTTTTAGAGAATGTCATGCAGTTCAACTAAGCATGGGAGAAAAAACCCTCATCGATCACTATCGTTCACCTTAATCTCCATAAGTTCCTCGATAGACTGACGGCATATAGGGCATTTGTTGGATTGAACTCGCAGAGCTTTTGCACATTCGCTGCACATACACTGTAAAGTACCACAGATGTAATGTGAGAAGACTCAGTAGAAAATGAATACAATATAGCTAAAATATCAAGCAGGGATCTATACCAAGCATTTAGGATTCACTGCTAGCCATGGGAACAAAGAGAGCTAATTATTCACTTTTCCCAACGTATATTTAAGTTCTATCAAACAATTTTATGTTTGATGACATGACATACAAAGAATTCACAACTTTGAAAACAAATTAAGATGATGCAGCAGAAGAGGAATAAAACAAAATTTTATGGTAATATAAGGATTATTAAAACACACCATCCATTTTACACTTTTAGGAATATTAACATTGACCTTGGTTTTCTATAAGCTAATCCCATACATAACAGGGATGCCATTATCAGAAATAATATACATGTGCATGAGAAATAACTAATATTATTATATCTACACAAAAGTATGGAGTAGAAGTGCCAAAACCTAAAAATGCATTTCTTTGTGAAATTTATCATCTACTCTATATATATATGTGTTAGTAGATTTGACAAGAAATCTTACCATATGTCGACAAGGTAAGACAGCTGTATCCTTTGGTTCAGTCATGCATATTACACACTCCTTCCCGGTATCACTGTCATCAAAATCTGCAGCTGTTGAGCTTCCTATTCCATATAGCTCTCTCAACTCATAACGAACACCATCAATCCAAAGAATCTGTCGAACTACTTTGATCTGAAAAGCACCATCACCATTACTTTTCTCCAAGACAGCTTGAGTTATTTGCTTGTGAGGGGTTGCATCTAGCTTGGAATCGTCAGGAGTTTTGTTTTCTGAGGGAGTTTCCAAACATGTTTCAGCACATATTACAAGAGGAAAGACATCTTCTCCGGGTGAGGGCTTTGAAAGATCATCCAACTCAAAGAAGCCGAGGTCAATCCCTGTTCCTGACGGCTGGGAAAATTTCTGCCCGACTCCTTTCTGAAAGGGAACTTTGACTGGCTCAAATGCATCAGGAAATAGCGGAACAAACCTACATTTCTCTTCTTCCTTTGCAAAGTAGAAGATAGTAATGCTGCAAATTACAAATTCAAGGAGTAAAGAAGTTAAGAGAAGCAAAAAAACTCACTATACAGTTATATTTACTCCATCTTCCAATGATCTCATTTGAGGACAATCATTTCATACGATTAGTCAATCAACCTAATCAAAACCTCAACCCATAAACTGTGGTTTCATTTTGCTCTTTTTTAGCACTTGAATGTAAGCTTGCTTTTAATACTTACATGAAACTGTTCATAGTCTGCTCATAGCTAGAACACATGGACAAAACTGATTTCAGAGAACAAACAGTTGTTATAGACTTATAGTGAATATTGCTGTACCGAGTTCTTCACATGAATGATGCATACATATAATTAAATAGCCCATATTCTTTGTTGGCATTTAATAAAAAAAGGCCAATATGCTAAATTTAGACATCAGCAATTAAAGATAATATTTTCACGACTACTGTACAGCTAAAATATGTATTTTACACGTTTCAAGTCCGTTCAACCAATAATTATAACAGCTGTGGAATTTTTTTTCTCTCTCAAGAATTTTATCTTTTATCCTGCTACCTTTTGTTTATAAAATATCAGCACAACCACTATTATTCTACTCTAATTAAGATAGATTCTGAAAGAGAACACTACATTAGCAGAAGCAGAAGAGTAAAGATTTTGGTAGGAGAGTCAAGAAATTTAATGTGACTGATAGGGACATCAATGGCACAGATGAAAAAATTGTAAGTAAAACTATAAGCGAAAATTGTCATAGAATTAATATCTCAAAAACAAGCTTTGAATATTTGATGCTTGATAAATAAAGTGATCTTGAACTACATCAACTCATGCAAAACAAAGAAGTACAGGTATCAACATTTGTATTAGTGTTAGAAAAGAGAAGACAAAATATGCAGATATCAGATTATAATCTTGTGAATGGTAGCATCTCCTATTTTGCAAATTGCTCTAGAGACCTCAGGTATTCAGTGTACTCTAAACTAAACCTCCATGGTATTAAGAAATAACACAATTTCTTTCATTTATCAACTATGGTCTCCAAAACTACTGATTTTTCCCTGCTTACAATCCTCACTCACACAAATATTTTTAACACAAGAAAGAGGTGTCACTTCATTACTAAGAACCTCACGCTTCGTTACACATGAGCAGTATTTTGAACTATTCATTTTATCTAAACCTGATTGTCAGCTGTACATTGGATACCTCGGAGATCGACATTTTAAAGTGTTTGAAGATACTAGTTGCAATTATAAATATTTTATATGGGGAAACTATCTGCAATTTTAATCAAATCATTGTACCTATTCAAGTTGTCCAAATAGAGTTATACTAGCCATAAATGCTCTTTAAAACCACATACAACCAGTGAGTGTTTTACAATCATTTAGGTTGCAACATAAGAGTAGCCAATGGTTGTGTACCAAATATCATAACTTTTTAAGCAACAAAATGTCATACCCACAAAATAAGAGGGGTTTATTGATAGCTATAGGCCACTTGGATTTTTTCCCCAAATAACGAAAATATAATACAACTGAGTGCGCAGACATACAGGTATATTTGCAGAGCCTTCCTGACTGTTATGCATAATTCACGGATTTATATAACAAATATGCATACACTAGAATTGTTTACATTAGAAATAGGAACATTTTTATTCATTATTGTGAGCTCAGTATAGTAGAGATGAGAATGCTCTGCTGGATGTGAGAAAATACTAGGTGATAGGATTAAAAATGATAGCATTAGAGAGAGAGTTGGGGTAAGTTGAATATCTGTGGTTTGGACATATGTGGAGGAGACCTATAGACTCCACAGTAGTGAGAGTAGATCAGGTGCAGGATAGCCCAATTGCTGGAGACAGAGGAAGACAAAAAAAGCTATAGGATAAACTATAGAGAAAGACCTAGAGGGTAGTGGTTCGGATAAAGATGTGATATATAGAGCACTATGATGTCGTTTGATCCATGTAGCCAACCATACCTAGTAGAATAAGTGTTGACTGTTGTTCTATTGTAAATTGTAATAATTATATAGACCAGTCATTCTGATTTTAGGATCAAAGCAGAAATCCATCGAAGGACTGCCCCAAGGCCCAGTCCTTCTTAACCCATTTCCGTCTCTCAACGATCTCACCCTAGTTTCCAGAACCTTCCAGAGGGAGTGGCTAACCCTAATGGTCGGGAAAGGACAATGCCGAGAATCACGGCGACAGGTCTGCATAATTTATTGCCTCTGTCCCCAATGGACCAGGCGCTCGCCCTATAAGTACAACGATTCTGACACCATGAAAGGTACACATTCTCTAATCCAACTTCCCTCTCACTCTTCTCAAATAGACAGTTACTTGAACGTCAAATTGTTTGCAGGTACCACCCCCACCCCCCTATTCTGGGAACAAACACCAGTCTGGTTATCCTCCTCAGTTCAAGTCGGATCATTAAGACTTCGATAATCTAATAGGTTAGGTTAAAGAGGATGTAAAATTACAAAGTAATTCACATGATTATATAATGGATCCCTCATCCCTCCCCGTGCAGTATAATATGTACATTGTATAATACATGCTTATTTTTCAACTGATTCCTGGTAAAGAGTTACAAAAAGTTAAATATGGTATTAGTATGTCCTACAGAGTTTAGATAATGTCCCAAATAATGAATTGGCCAACAGATGCACAAAATTCCCTTGCTCATCATATCTTATCCAGTCCCTTAAATAGTAAGATACCCTAGCAATAGCAGGTTTCCGAGAAGATTCTTGAATCGGTCAGAATTAGTTGGTAGTTACTAATTAGAAACATAGCACTTCTTTTCCATCACAGAACAATAAGTCAACTCAGTCTAAAACCATGAAACTATTGAGGGTTGATATTTTAAAAAATTAAACTTTTGAGCTTCAACAAAATCACTGTAGAAACTCACACCGATCCAGACATTAAACTCACTGTCAAATTGGAACTTTAAAATAACAGAAAATGCAAAAAATAAAAATCTAAAAAAATCAGTTACCTGCCATCGTAGACAGCATCGAAAACGAAAGAAACAAGGTGATGATCAGGGTGTTGGTGATCGAGGTCAATGCGCAAAGTATGTTTATGAACATTAACATTGTTCCTAATCTTCTTAGCAGTTTGATGATCCACATAGGGAGGTGGAGTGGTAGAGGAAGAAGGGGGAGGTGGGGCCCAGTGTTGTTGTTGTTGTTGATTGGGATAGTAAGGATGGTATTGAAGTCGATTGACATAATTGGTGTAGCAATTGGGATTGGAATAGTAGAAGGGGTGATGAGTCTGACTCTGAGGTGGTAGTGGTGGTGGTGGAGTAGTGACATATGCTGTGGTGTAAGGGGTAGTTGTTGAGGGTAAATAGTAATTTTGCTGAGGTGGAAGTGGTGGATGTGATTCCGTAGAGTAATAATAAGGTGGCGGCGGTGGAAGTTGAGGTGGCGGTGGTGGATTGTGAATGAAATTGTTTCTTCTTCTGCTGCTACTCCAGGAAATACCCATGATGTGTGGAAATAATTGAGAAATCGCGATGAACAACTACCCTACTCGCTATTACACCGTTTTCTTCGGCTTTTGTATTTTTCTTGAGTAAGAAAGAAATAAGAAATTTTGGTGGTTAAAGCGCGTGTAATAGTGTCGGGTTGTTTTTTTTGCCTTTTTATTCGGTTTCCTTACCCACCACTACTCACAAACTCTAGTCCACGAAGATTTCGATCAAGTTTTTCTATATCAATCTTCTATATGTCCTTTTTTTTTTTTTTCTTCTTTTTCTCTCTCTCGTTCTCTTTTTTTT
>JBBPBS010001075.1:9871473-9895608 GCA_037974835.1 Cicer judaicum | reverse complement strand
TTTGTTACAACTTTATTTAAAAAAATAATAAAAACAAAACTTCAAATAAAAATTGAATTAAATAGATTATCTTAAAATATTTTATCTATGCTGTAACTTTTTTGTATAAATAAATTTTAAAAAATAATTTAAATGAAAAACTAATTTTTGAGAAATATATTTTTTTGAAAAATAAATAATTTGTATTATTTTAAATTCTTTAATAATAAATATTTAAATGATTGAATGTCAAAGTTTATTTGCTTATTCAAGAACAAATAAATAAAAAATAACTTATATTACTTATAATAAGTTTTAATAAAAATCATTAAAAAAACATAAAATTAAATTCAATTTAAAAAAAATTATAAAACAAACGGGTCTGTTAAAAGAATATAAAATGCATTTTTAAAGCAACGAATATGTTATTTTTTAACATTTTATATTCTTCGTCGTTAATTCTTAGTTTTCTTACGTTACGTGTTGAAAAAAAAAAAAATAGAGCTTCGAGTAGCGAATTCGCCCAACTCTGATCCGATTCAACCGTCATCGTCGGATCTTACTTCAACAACCGTCTATTGCCGTTTTCTGCCACCGTCGGCGCCGGTAAATCTAATTCCGCCAGTCTCTTCTCTTCTTCAAGTATTTTTCTCCCTTCTTAAATTCCTTGATCTGTTGCAACTGAATTGGTTCTATCGAACCACCACTGTTTCCTATGGTCCACTTTCTGATTCGTTTCTTTCATCATTTTTACTGTTTTCATATCTCTCTCACATGTTTCCGGAAATTCGAGTTTCGTACTTGAGTATTTGTATCATGCATATAGGAATGTGAATGTACTAAGATCTAGCGTAGCGACGTCAAATTAGATACATCGATGCATCTAGCGATTCGGAAATTACTTAATCGAAAATTTAAAATTGAGGAAAAAAAACTTGTTTTCTGGTTATTATTATACATTTATAATGATGTTGTTTGATCAGATTTGTGTGTTGATAAATTGAACGTTGGAAATTTCTGATGTAACTGTTAAATTGAATTTGGCATGTTTCCAATTAGAGGCATTTTTGTTGAAGGTAACTTACAGTTTTATTTTTGTACAGGAAATCTTTATGCTGATGAAATTGTGAACTGAACTGATGATGAGTGCTTAAACTTTCAAGTAAAAGGGCATGAATTTGATGTTCCTGTATTCTTGAAGGTTGAGCTAGCTTAAACAGGATAAGAATGTTTTCGTTATTTTATGGACTTTGGCAGTACATGTTCAGCAAATTAGAGCTTCATGTACTCATTTTGGGGATTGACAAGGCTGGCAAAACGGTAATACATCTTTCAATCCCATGTTTTTTTAAACTAATCACTTAACTTCGTTGTGTTTGTCTGAATTGCTATGTGATAAATAACTTTGTAGACTTTGCTGGAGAAGATTAAGTCAGTGTACACGAACATAGAAGGCCTTCCCCCTGATCGAATTGTTCCAACTGTAGGATTGAATATTGGTCGAATTGAAGTTGCAAATAGAAAACTTGTGTTCTGGGACTTGGGAGGTCAGGTATTGGAAATAGATACTCAATGTACTTATCTTTGTAAATTCTATAATTATGATCTTAGGATGAATTGTTAATTTGAGTTGGCAAAGTAATTATGTTCACTGACACTAACTTTATGAGCTGCTTGTCAAATCATTTTATTCTAGAACTTTAATAGCTAATATAATAAACATTTACATAGTTCCTGAGGTCTAAATTTTTTATGCTTCTTTATAATAGCTAAGCTATATGTTTTGGGCCATCAGTTCTACCCTTTTTATGACCGAAGCTTGAGTTTTGCTATTAAAATTGGCAAGAGATTTTGCTATTGAAAATTAGTTGTTAGGAACCCAAAATTAAGAGAAATAAGAATATGGAATTGATGATTGAAAACTAAGAAAATTATTACAAGAGTTTCCCCGTATAACCCCCAGAGCAAAAGCTCCTTCAGAGGACCCCGCCCACAAGAAAATGTAAAATAGAATAACAACTATTATGATATCCTCCCCATGACACTACCCCTCTATATATATATTCCCCTTTTCTAAGTGTATTTTCCCTCCTCTCTCTAACTAATTTGCCAATTCAGCACTCTCTTCTTTCATTTGGGCCTTTCTCTCCCTGAGTCCGATCATTAGTCCACTATGCATGGACAATTGATTCAGTACTTTTTTTTTTAATTGTAAGCCTGTATAGTGTATACTAGCAGTAGCAGGAAGAGAATGTATGATTTGATGCAAAGCTCACACTTGACCTTCTTTATACTGATATTTTTATCATTCTATCCTTCACATTACAAGATGTTGATGTACTTTCCCCTCTTATCAGCCTGGTCTTCGTTCAATCTGGGAGAAATATTATGAAGAGGCACATGCTGTAGTTTTTGTTGTAGATGCATCTAGCCCCTCGCGATTTGAAGATGCAAAGTCTGCCCTTGGTTAGTGAGACTTAGCTTCAGTATTTGTAAATAACTAAATATATTTTGCTTTAAGTTGTTGGCGTGCAGTTGCGATAATACCAGATATGTCATAACCAAACAGTACTGTGATGATTTAAAAACTGATTTGTTTACCAGAAAAGGTGCTTCGACATGAGGATCTCAAAGGAGCCCCTCTTTTGATATTAGCAAACAAGCAAGTGAGTGTAACTATTTTCTCCCTGCCATATATAAAACAAACGTGTGTAATATTCTAATATAATCTGCTTTTTATTCTTGCTGTACATGTTTGATATCTTGTTAATATCATTATACCTTAAGATATTCTGCCTATCTGGGCACTTATGTGACTGTAAGGGTACAAGATATGTATCCTTTTGGTTTATGAAAGAGAATGTTTTAGCACCAATTGATTTATATAGCATTTTAGGCATTCCTCATTACAAGCTTTCTGCAAATTTCGTTCTCTTTTTAACTGATACATATGCCAACTTACCCTCTTAGGTATCTTAGTAGAACATCATAACGAATATTGCGCAATAGTATCTCATCTGTCCTTTGAGGATTCACCGTTATTGTCTTCATGTTGGTTTCCCCATTTGTTGTCATCCTTTGTTTTCCCTCTTTGGTGTGTGTATCAATACAGTGATTCAGCTTGCTTGACATTCTTGTGATTGCAGGATCTTCCTGAAGCAGTATCAGCTGATGAACTTGCTCAGTATCTAGATTTAAAGAAACTAGATGAAAGAGTTTACATGTTCGAATCTGTGTCAGCATATGATGGGTAAGTGAGAGGCTGTATCAACTTTTCAAAGCTTAACGTGTGATGATCCATTAACATTTCATTTTCAATAAGGATTGAGATATCTGATGTTAGGAATCCAAAGAATGATTTTATTAAGAACTAGGAGATAAATCTCTCCGCCAAGGGTTTTCCCTTCACAATAGAGAATACTCTATTCACAATTACAATATTCAATGATATCTCAACTAACTACTTAACTTCCTATTTATACACAAAAGTCTTAACTACCTCATAACCAACTAACTAACTATAACAACAATTAATTACTTTAAATCTTTTATTCTATATGCTAACATCTGATGTAAGGGAAAAATAACCATTAAGGTACATAATGAATTACTTAACTGAAGATACTTTATTCTGATATGTATATGTTAGTTGAGGAGATTAGATTTAGTTAGGGTCCGTTTACTTTGTGAAAACATTTTCTGTTTTCACTTCCTATAATTTTTGTTAGTTTTAACTTGCTAATTAGAAGATGTGAGACTTATGAAGTTGATCACTATAGTGGAGAGAAAATGAAATGCTAGCTAGGGTTGATGCATTTCTAGAAATAATAAAAACAATTATTTGACATTGTCATTGTTTCTGGAAATATAGATAATTATTCACTTCATGAGTCTCACATTCTTTGTTAGCAAGGAAAATTAACACAAGTTTTAGGAAATGAAAATAGAAAATGATTACACAAAGTAAACGGTCCCTACTCTGTTATTAATAATTAATGGTTGATAGAAGAAATAAGACATGTTGTCTATTCCGGTAAAAAAAAAAGACATGTTGCCTATGGATAAGAGGGGTTGAATGTGACAGCTAGTCATATGAGTGAAATGGGGCCTTTGGGCATTAGGAGGTCACGGACCCTCGAAGTTCTGTATCATTGTTCTGTAATGTATGTTTTTTCCCTAATTCTTTATGTTAGCTGCCTGCAACTTTAGTTCTTATCACTTTCCTTTGAAATAATGCAGGTTGGGGATTAGGGAAAGTGCAGAGTGGCTGGTGGAAGTGATGGAGAGAAGCAAGAGGACTGAAATGTTGAGATTGCGGGCAGGTGCAATGGGTCCAGGTTCTACCTAGATGTCCTGACATTAAACTAAAATGACTACTCGATTCATTCATAGCTTTGTAAGTCCAAATTGGAAAATACATGATTAGAAGTCATTAAGAAGAAAAAGGAAACGAACAACTTGGTGCTACATTAAACTGAGCCTTGAAGTTATGTCACGTTTTAATTTGTAATACAGCTGTTTCATATGAGGCTCAGTCTCCAGTTCCTCAGCAAGTTTTCTTCAGAATGCCCTATATAATCAATCTGTCAAGTGCTTGGGCTGGAGGATTTTCTGCTTCAGCCTCCTTGCATCCTTTTCTCAACTCTTGATTTAAATTTCCTATTTGAATAAATTTCATTTACTTTCCTACCTGTAGCATTATATGGACACTGCACTGCCGTACAGATCCAGGTAGTGATGTGGTATTGTGTTAAATACAAGTTCCGAAGATATATGTATGCCGTTTGCAGGTAATCTTAGGGCATATCTGAGGACATACGTTTGATTATTACTATCATAAAAAGATTGATTTCCATGTATGCTAGAGGAAAAATAATTACATTTAGTTTAACTCACTCAAGGAGTAAATATAGTACAGTATGTAAAAAGTAAAAACAGTATTTGAAACTTATCTATTATCAGTTACAATTTTATTCTGATTTTGTTGGGTTCCAAAAACATAGATTCTATTGAAATTGTTAAATGTGGTGATTTATTTATAATTTTAAAAGTAAAAGAGAAGAACAATCTCAGCAGGGATGTTCAGAAGGACAGCTCATTGCAGGGAGACACTCTCCATCGACAGTGGATGTAGCTGTGTACTCCAAACCCACCAAAATATCCCCTACTACATGATACTATCAATATTACAACTAACACATTATCCTCGCACTCCATGGACCACATTTACATAAACCAACTCCCTAATTTCAGCATTTTTTCGGCGAATCCCTAACTTTGGCCCTTCTCTTGTAAACCTTCCTCCTTATCGTGGGTTTACAATTCAATTCATCGATGGGTTGAAGATTTGGGTCGTTATCACCTTTTCACCACCCTCTTGTCCTCAAAGCACAGTTGGGGAAACTAGCCTTTGAATAAAAAGAACATATTCCCAAGTAATTTCATCTATAGAAATTGTTTGCTGGTGCACTAACCACAGTTTTCATTGAATGCCATCGCGGGTGATGGTTCTTGAGGCTAAAACTACTGATGGGACATGATCCTGAAATTCTAAAAGCCATGCTGGTGGGCAAAGTAGGGGTAACTTGATGGTACTCTGGCTTTCTTAAATTATAAAACATGAAGTAGGGGTAACTTCATGCTAAATAAACATCACTATTTTGCATGTTTTGGAGTTGGGTATGCATACTCTGGCCTCCTTTCCGGTGTGGTGCTTCTTTTATATTTGGAAAAGATGTGGTGGTATTTCTTGCAATTGTAAGGTGGTTGCTTAAGGATTGCGATTTCCTGCGGGGAAATTGCTTAATGTCACGAAAAAGTCAATTATGAAGGACTCACACAACACTTGGCTAAATTTTGATAGTTTTCTTTTTGACTTTTACCCACCATGTATGGTTATGCAAGCACCTGAGGGGTCTAATTCATTTTTTTTCTTTCTATTTTCGTGACGTGCACTCTTGGATAATAGCATGACTCTTTCGTCAGTCCCAAGTACCACAATTTCATGCAATAGTTTATCTCAACTGGCAATTTCGTATCGGAAGATTCATATCATATAGTCAATTATACTGTGTGAAATATTTTCAGCCGTCATTTAAATTAGACAATTGAAAGTTGTAATTGTATGACGTAGTTACAAGAGGAAATCTTATTTTGTTGTTTAATGGCCTTTGTGCCTATTTTTCTAGAAAAAGGAACAACACCTTGTGTTGGAGAGGATTTGATAAGTGCCAACATATCTTGCTGCAATCTTAGGTTGGAATTGTTTTTAGCATGATAACTTATATGCTTTTCATTAGGGCTTTTCTTTAGGGCTCATCTAACTTTTTAATTCCTTTGCAGAAATAATGATAGAGTGGGAGGTGAGAAGGTGATAATTTTTAATGATCTCTAGGATTTTAACTACGTTACTATTACAAAATTTAGTAATCTAACGGGTCACAAGGAATCGCAATTATTTGTGGCAATCCAAGAATCTAAATCATACAAACGTTACAAAAAATTATGTGTTCACAACGAGTAAATGTCAATATGATTATATCACATATCTCTCATCTCCACATAAAAAAAATAAAAAAAAAACTTACAAAAGTTACATGTTGTTCACAGTGTACGGGTGCGATTTAGGAAGTCTAGTAATGAAAGTCATGAACAACTCATCCAAAACATCCTCAACAATGGGAAGGAATTGTATTTGTAGCAACCCAGCAGGTGACTTCGTTTTTTTTGTAATACATATGAAAATTATCAACTAGAATCCGAGATCACTAACCACATTGTTACAAATTGTAGCAAATATGATTAGATCAAGATTGTCTACCTAGAATCAAAGTAGGATCTATTGCATTTTAACAGTAAGGTTACTTCTTCAAAGAATTCAGAGAAAAATGAGAAAAAGCTACCCTTTACCTGATTTGCATATATGTCAGACTATAAATAACATAAGCTTAATACATGTTCATCATCAATCGGTCAAGATTAATAATTATAATAATTAAATAAAAGTTTTAAAATTGATAATTCAAAACATTTCTAAATAACTATTAATGACTTTTTTTAAATCTCTAAGTGGATAATGCATAAAGGAAATTCCATCTTACTTTTCAGTTGACTAATTAATCATATGATAATGGACATGTATGTTATGTAACTTGTAACACACCCAATAAAGGAAAATAGAAAAGCAAGAAATGAAATAGACTAATGTTGTATTGAAATTCAACAGAATTCTGGCCTAGTTTTCTTACAAACTGAAATGCAACCTCTATTCTGATCCCTTAAGATCCTAATCTCAGAAGACTCCCTCAAATCTTCAAGACTGATATATTGTTGCTTTACCATCCTTAAGGAATCACCACCTATATCATGAATCCAAATATAAGGGTGACAAGTTTCATCATAATAATACATCAAACTCTTCAATCCAACACTTTTGCTGCCACTTCTACAAGGCATATATGCTTTGTATATGCTTTTACTTTTCACTCTCTTGGAAGTTCCTGGCTTCAAAGTATGAACCTTCTTCAGTATTGATCCCACCCTTATCTGAAGTTCCACTGGCCTATCACTGAGGTTCCATATCCTTGTCCCTAAACTGTAGGATTGAGTGTGATCATAACAGCTATCAAATAAACCACTAAGAGATACAAGGCTCAAACTTCTTATTTTCCCAATGAGGGACTCCAAATACTTCTTAGTCATCTTAAGCTTTCCAACAAAAGTTTGTGTCCTATATATGCTTCATTTATATATATATATATATATATATATATAGCCCTCACCAAACCATTCATGCATTGTAATAAAGATGAATTCTTGGCAACTTTTGTCAATACGAATAAATTGTAAATATGTTATAATTTGTTCTCTATGTATAATATTACTATAAAATTCTTAGTTAATTATAATGACTACATATCGACAATAAAAATATTTATACAAACGTCCAATTATATCTCTTGATGTATATATAGATTTTTGAGTGGTGACATATATGATGTACTACTACAGTGAAATATGATTTGTAGTTTATATTATAAATATATGATTTTTTAACCTAATGTTTTTAGAAAAATTGAGTTATAGTAATTTGATATTTAAAATTCAATTAAAGATTATTTCAGTTAGATATTAAATTTGGATGCTGCGGATGAATTCAATTTTTATAAAGCACATTAATAACGAGTTCAATCAGTTAGTTAAATAAATTTTTTTCAAGTTATAAATATACAACAATTTATTAAACTCATTTTGAAATTCTCTTAACTTTTTCTTGTGGCTCACCCAAGTGGTTAGTAAGTATAATTTTTCCAATGCTGTGATCATAAAAGAAAATAAAACAGATTATATGTATTGTAGAGACGTGCACTTCATAACCCTCAGCCTCACTGTGATAGAATAATTCTTATCCCTTACATTAAGGAAATGGTAGGGCCCAATAAACCCCAAATTTCAACACAAGAAAACAGTGGAGAAGTATACAAGCACTGACAAAATAAATTAAAAATTATAAGAAAATGGATGTTCCTCTGTTCTTTGGGGTAGGAAAAGAGGCTATTGGCAAACATATATGGAATTCACAGATTCATGATGAAGCAAACATATGATGTTGCCTCACCTTTTATTTAATTCAGGTTTCAAAATAAATAATCTTCCCCTCCAATAAGGAACTCGTTTCTTTTTCTATTGTAAGTATTGAGCTCCTAAACTTTTTGAACTTTACTTCTTAGTTTGTGATATATTTTTATATGTCCATCCGATACATGAGTGAGCGTTTAAGTTTCACATTAATTATAAATGAGATAAATATTGAATATATAAAAGTAGTTATTCATATATATAATACTATAAAATTTTAAGTAAAAATGTGTTAAACTCTTTTCTGATTTTAAAATATTTGAAACATTATAGTATTTCATACTAGACTGCAACTTTATATTTTGAGTTTTCTACCACGCACACCACTTAAACTTGTCCCCCAATTCATATGAAAATACAATTTTATCTTTTTAATTTAACAAATTTTTAGAATATTCGAAAGTTTTGAAATAACAATTCGTAACTTCCGAAATAGAAAATTCCATAATTATTAAAACTTGAACAATTCAAAACTTTCGAAATAGAAAAATTTCAAAACTTTCCATATTTAAAACTTTTGAAGCTTCCCAACTTTAAAAAAATTTCAGATTTGAAAACTTTTAGAATTGAAAACTTTTCAAATTTTCGAAGTGTAATCGTTATTTAAAAAATTTGAAACTTCTGAATAATTACAAATTTTTTAAAATTTTCTATTTTAGAAGTTTCGAATATTTTAAAATTTTGTCAAATTAAAAGAGTAAAATTGTATTTTCATATAAATTGGAATAGCATGTTTAAATGGAAAATCCGTGGTAGAAAACTCTTATATTTTAAATGATGTACAATTATTAATTATTATGTTTCTTTTAAAAAATATACGCTTTAGTTTAATTCCATACACTTCATTGTGTTATAATTCCATACTGAACAAATAAATACCTTTTTTAAAAAATAAAATAAATAATAAACAGATATATATAGCAGAGGAAAGTACAAAACGTGGATATATATATATATATATTATGATTTACAAATAAAGCAAAAACGCATGGTATGATATACATCTTGTGGGATATGAAAAACTGAACAAAGACTATTCTCTATCAAGGTAGGTCAGGTCTTATGGCCATCTAACGACAACCATCGTTTTTGTTGTGACCTATTCCCCATTTTAGAGAATTACATTACTGGCTAGTGGTCCAATTGTATAATATTGTCATACACTACCATACTTTCCTTTTTTAAATTTTTGCAGATTTTTTATATTATTTTTTGCATTTACATTTTGTTTTTCTTACAAAATTTATGGTTTGTGTCAAATCATGTATTGAACATGTTTTTTTTCTTTAAGAAATTAACATCATAGTACGAAATATACATCATAATCTGGATATATGTTATCAATCCACTTAATGAGTTCAAATGACAATATAATTCACATTATTTATTGAAGTATTTAATCTTTTTTGTCAATTTATTTTGTCTTGTAAAATAATATATTTCTTATTCAATTCAAATTCAACTCCAACATTTGATTGATATTATCGTTATCAGGTAAAAGTATTGCCCACAATAAAATAGAACTGAAAATTACTATTATTATGGCTATATTCGAGAGTTGAGTTTTGGAAAGAAAATGAAAGACTAATAATACATGGTTGGTGAGTAGGGACAAGTGACTACACTGTAGTTAATTAAGAATCAACATGTGAATGAACAGAGTTACAGATACGCAATGCAACATAGTTGAAGGCAAATTGGCAAGTCACTTTCACAGGGTACATTAATATTTTTGTATTATATACTACTATTATATTTAAATTTGATAGAATGACAGTTCATTCTAACAGGACTCTCCAGTTTCTAGCTTCTAAAATTCACGGTGATAGTTATATTGAAACGTGAAATTGCAAATTTAATTGTGAAACCAAACAGTTTAATAATGCAGTGTGGAAAGTACAAAATGGAGAGAATTAGGAATGATTCATATTAGCATGAACTTTTTCGTCATAGTTGATAATGTCATCTTGATTGTAGGATTAAAAATTCCTGTTACAAACTATATTTCTAATGTTGGAACTGTACAAATCATAATTAAATACGAGGGAGCTGGTAGCTATCTCTTGAACATGAATATAAAAAAAAAAAAAAAAAAAAAAAACATCAACTATGAGGAGAGAAAGAAAGAATTTACACAAAAAATGAATTTACTTTTCATGATTGTCTTCAGTAGAATCTATCTTAATAATGAGTGGTTGGTTGAGATTTGAAGATGGTTCAGCAACCACAGGTAACTCTGGTGAGGACGTCCCGTCGATATCTTCGTTTTCGGCCAAGGCTTTATCCAAAGCAGACTTGGCTACTTTAGTAACACATATCATAAGAACCACTGCACATAACCCAACATAGCCTTACTAATCAATCATTAAAAAAGAAAAAGAAATCTTGTTCTCATTCAATACAATTCTTGCAGCATGAAAACAATTACATCCTAGCAATTCAACTCCTCTTCCAAGCTCAAGAATTCACCTAATATTATTGTCTACAATTAACTGTAGAATACAGAACCTTTTAATTTAATACTCTCATTTGTTACTTGTTACTAATACCTAGGAAACCGCAGTATTTAAAAATCAAAACATATTAGTAATTCAAATTAACAAACATGCAAAACAATGTATATCTAGAACAATTAACAACATAACTTACTCGATATTGCGAGGCCAATAATGATAAATGCCTGCATCCACAAGAGAAAGAAAAGAAACATATATCATATCTACTGAAGATTATATAAGACAAGTGACACCTATTTGATCTATTTGGTGAAGAAAATTGATAGAATGTCTCCAAAGCATCTTAGATGTTTATCAATAAGTACAAGATAAAGGCTCTATTTGGTAAGTATTAGCTGATAGCTGATGAACTAACTTAGCTTATAAGAAGTACTGTACTTGAAAGACATTAGTATAAGTGATTTGGGATAGTATCTCATACCCATCGAGTCTTTGAAAATTCACTCCAACCATGTGTCACATCAGAAAGATCTTTAAGAGTTGTTCCAACATATACTAGTCCCAGTGTTATTGGCTGCAATAGTAACAGTATCAGGTATTAACATATCAGCTGAAATTGGAATGCCAGTGAAATACAAAAAGATATGGATGGTGCAAACTAGCATTTTAATGCAATACTAGCTCGTTTTAATTTGGGTACAAAGTGAAAGGAACCACTGCGGTGACTAAAATTGATTAAGTAAAAGGTAGTATACGGTGCAAACTAGCATTTTAATGCAATACTAGCTCTTTTTAATTTGGGTACAAAGTGAAAGGAACCACTGTGGTGACTAAAATTGATTGAGTAAAAGTGAGTTGACTGTAAAGTGATTTATGTTTGGATATGTTCATGTAAAAGTGAGTTTAACAATAAAGTTCAATGTAAAAATCACATTATGGACTCAAAAGCTACACATCCTAACTTCAAGTTAGAATCAATTCTGGAGGTAGAATCAATTCTACTCGATAGCATCCAAACATGCCAAAATCAATTTTAAACATTCAAAATTGATTTTGACCCCTCCAAACTTGAACCAATAGCTTTTAGAGATTTCAAAATAATCACGAAGTCTGTGCATCTTTCGATTAATAGCTAGCAAGAGTGACTGCTAGATAAAATCCAATCGGGTCCAAACGACCCTGAAATCATATAGCATAAAAGAAATTTATCATTAGGATAATTCCCGGATATATAATTGCTCAAGGGAGAAGAGGATACCATCATTCCTAACCAAGAAGCTAGCATGTATTCCCCAACTGAAACAGGAGTCACCGACAACAGATAATTTAACATGTTAAATGGTAGCAGTGGAACAAGCCGGAGCAGTAATACGATCTGCAAGGACAAACAAGGAAATTTGAAGGAAAAAATAACATGATAAAAATAACTGATAGGAATATTATTATACGAGTAACATGCAAACAAAATGAAGCAAAGAAATATCACAAAATCAGATGGCATCAATGATCCATATAGCTGACACCACCAAGTGGCATAAGTTTAGTTTTGGTTTTAACAGGACAGCCAACAATACCACTTAAATTATACACCGAAATCGCAGAAAGGTTGACAGTTCTGAGTTTGGAAACAAGGATCCCAAGAAAAAGGTAAAATAATGAAGACGGGACTAGAAAGGGAACACCAAAACACTCAAGAATTTCACAATATTAAACAATAAGAAGCCAACCTTAAAGCCAGATCTCCGAATTGCAATCGCCACTGATCTAAATTGTGGATAATCCTTCAACCTAGAAACAACAAATGGTCTTCCAATCTGTACAATTTCACAAAGATTTGAATAAGTAAACCTCGTAGGACATAAATAACTATACCATTATATGAAATGACAAGGATCATAACAAAGCCCAACTGAAAAGCAAAGATGGTAAAAACCATATAATGAAGAAAGAGCACCCTCCTTTAATCAAGAACAACCAAACATCAATCAACTAATAAGCAGCAAGTAGAGGACAAAAACAAAAAATAGTATTATTTTGACAAGAACTCGTAAATGTAAAACTTGAAAACTTACTGTTCTACCAAGAAGAAATGCAGCTCCTGCTCCAACAGTTGCACCAATAGAGTCAGCAACAAAGCCCACTGGAAGCCCAAAAAGATAACCACCACCAAGCTGAAAAAAGGAGCATCTTGTAACTAGTAAAGAAACTTAATTGACTTTGCTTATAGAAGCTTTCTTCTTATTCAACATGTATTTTAATAGAGATGAAAAATGAAAGCATGAAACGAACAGAAGGGTGAAAACTGAAAATAACAATCACAACCAAAAAGTGTTAACATGAAGAAAATCACAAGCATATAAAGAAATGACAAAATGCAAGTGCTTGCATGGGAGGTTTATCGTTCATTTATTTTTTTGCTTGCATCATTGATGCATGCTTCCTTTATCCTGAGTTTCAAACTGAATAGAGAAATCAAATTCCCATCATTGAATTTAAAAGAAAAAATGATTGGTTATATACAATTTATAGTTAACACTAGGGATGGTAGATGTGCTCATTCATGTTGTCCAGGAACCATCTTCTGCAATAGAACTACTCATCCATTCCCATTGATTCTCATTGTACAAACGGAACCATGCTTTATTAAAACAGATAAAGCCCATTTAGCATTTGGATCCTAACTGACATTGAGTTCCATGCAATAAGAACCAGACATTATTGGACTGATAAGCATTATCGTTGTTCATAGTCTTTGCTTATTTTTCTTATATTTTTGACAATTTCAGGGGCAGGGAGAAATTTTAAATTCACAATACCCTATGGTGAGGATTGGCAACAGAGGAGAATGGGGAATGGGAGCATGTAAAAACTCCCCATCCCCACCTTGGACAGGTGTCATCTCTCAACAACATGATAGGCACGATAAAATTCAAGTATTGAATTAAAAATGAAAAATGCATAGAGATGATACAGTTATCTAACAATCCTAAGCAACATTGCATTCATATATACAGCTTGTACTTGAGAATATCATTTAACAAAAAAAAAAACATCTGCAAGAAATGCCAGAGTGACAATGATTCTTACAGTAAGTACTGAAGCTGGAACTGCCAAGACAGTCAAAGGAATGTAAGCAACAGCCCTGAAAATCACCAAACAAATATATGAGTTATGAATTGTACCAGCAGATACTCATAACCCACAGCCCAATAATTAAATTTAAGACCAATATGTTACACTCCTGCTACTTTTCCAAAAAGAAATACCTGCCAAAGCATTTCCAGATTTGGTACAATACTGTCAAGTATCAACACCCATGACACAGGGACCCCACGATCATAAGAAATTAAGAATGTTCAACTCAACATTCATACAAACCAATAACTCTACTTCAAGCATACAGAAACATTTCATACTTTCACTACTAGTCCAAAGGGTAATGAAGTGCTGCTAAGACACATACAAACTTATTTCATAAATGGCTTCCAAAATAGACTTAGCAAATAGCTCCCAAACAATTTGACGATTGGATTGTTACACTTATCAATAATAATAACATAGTATAACATGAAAACAAATAAGCCATCCTTCCCCTAGCCAGCTTAACCACATAAAGAATGACATGGATTTCAGAACTACAAAAAAACCTAAATGATGTTAGACTATATCAATCTTTATGTTAGATAGTATCTTAGCTAGCCAAGTGGTTGGACTCAAGTGATTAATAAGTTTCATTTAAGAACAAATTCTTTGAGAGAACTCGATTCAAATCCTAGCTAAAACAATCTTTAGGCAGATATTTCTTACCTCTCAGTCGAACTCCACATTACTAGGGTCCTATTCCCTAAACATTACTTACCTCTTGGTCGAACTTCAGTTTACTAGGGTTCTTTTCCCCTAGGAACCAGAGTCTTCGGACAAAAAATACATATTATATACTGCTCTAGCAACACAATTCAACTTAAGCTAGTAAGCTACTTGGCAACAAAATATTTCCTTTTTCACAATTAACTCTATCAATTGGTGCAATTATTTAAAACTACACAAATTGAAACAAGATGTCACAACTATGAAACTGCAAAAGCATTCAACAAGCTAGCTTTTCTAGAGCTAAATAAAATGAAAAATAACTTACAGAACAAGTGGACCCCATGGCCCAAGATCACGATCAACCCATATTAAGAAGTCCTTCATAATCTGCAAACCAAAAAAAAAACATGAAAAGGTTCAAATTGTGAAAACCAATTTCCCATTAAAACAAATCCAATAGGAACAATGGTCAAAGAAGAATCTATAAAATTAAAAACAACAATCAAACCTAAAAAATAAAAATAAAAAGACCCAAAAGCGAAATCTGAAATAAAATTGAAAAGGGTATAAGAAAAAGGAAACCTTTTCAATAGGGAGAGTGAAACAAGCGATGATAACAGCAGCAAAGAGGAGAAGAAGAAGTGTGATCCTGAAGGCAGAAGCCCAGGAAAAAGCCATAGTGATTCTTCGACGCCAAGGTCTACACTCTTCGTCCTCGTCGTTGAAATCAGGGGAAGGTTGCTTCAACGAAGATCGAGCCCTCAATCCCCCAAGATTTGCCAGGTTTGAATTTTCTATTTCTCTATATCTTTTTCAACTGAAAATTGCACTGTTTTTTTCTTTCTATGTTTTAGGCCATGAAAATGGATTCAGGTGTTTGTTTGAAACTGTTGGATTAAGAGATGAAATGTTTGTTGGGAACAGAGTTTAGGAGAAGAGGATGAAGCAGATCGGAAAGGTTAGTTTTGTAATTTCGTTACGCGTTGGTTTCACTCAAACATGTGCAATTTAACCGACATATTTGGAATGGATTTTGGAAATTTGGATATGGATGGGGATAGGGTTAATTACTTTCTAAAATGCAATTAAGCTAAGCTATTAATTAATCGCAATTAGAGATATTCTTACCGTTTTCAATAGTTTAAATATTTAAGAAATCAACAATAATATAAAAATTAAAAGTTGTCCTTTCGGAAAAAATTATCCAAAACTGTGCCAAAAATAATAAAAATAAACATACAAAGTTTCATTCTAAAATCCAAAGATATGCATGTAGTTTGTGTTTTTATTCTCTTTTTATTAAATTAATTTTGTAAAGTTAATTTTAATTTAAAGTAAATAAAATGTAAAATAATTTATGTTTAAATATATTTAAATATAAAGTTTGACTTTAAATTATAATTAATTCGACTTCACAGCTTCCAAATACGGTAAAATTATTTTTACAACTTTTGAATGATTTAAACCAACACATACATGTAATCAATCAACTAGTAATCCTATATGAATCCACAATTTAAGCCACATTATTGCGTTTTTTCCTATTTATGTCACCACTAATATAGTAATTGCACATGTATTTAATATGATGGAAGCATAATCGAATTTGATATACCTCATTGTTATATGTATTTAATTACGTCTCATTGTTTTGATAATTGTGCAGATGCTTTACAAAGTGGCTAAATAAATATATTTGTAAAATTATCTCCATATGATGTGCATACCAATTATTTCTAAAGGTGTTGTTCACCACCGGTATAAATTAGGAGATGGAATACACGTATCAATTCAAGATTATCATGTGTGTGACTCTGACTATGTCTAATCTATTTTTTTTTTTTTTAATATTTATAAGTTCTATTATTATGTACTATATAAAAAAAAACTATAATGTTAATACATTCAGAATTATTTATAGATATAATTTTAAAAATAATTATAATAAAAATTAAATATTTTTAATTATTTAATTATTTTTACCGACTAATGTATAAAAATTATTTACATTAATTATCTAAATAAATTAAATTCAATTACTATCTGTGTATGAACCACGATATCAATTTTCACTTTGCACATGAGCAATAGATTGTAGGTATGGGAAGGACCTGTGGGACTCTGTAATATCGAGGTAGCCCAGAATCTATGGACCTTAAAAACAAGATCTTCTGAACTTGTTTTTGGTTTGCCGCTGGACTGTCAATTTTGAGAATGAAAAATAAAAATGGTGAACGTTCCTTCCACTTCAATTTTTTTTGGTTTTTTTTATCATCTGCTAGTTTTCAACAATACATTAGAAAGCGGATAAACATTCACATTAAATAAAAAAAACAGGTTCAATTATGGGCCAAAAATTGGGCTGCAAACCTATCTATCAAATTTCATATATTATCTAATATGAAGGGCCTCGTTGTAATTTTGATTAAATTTAAAATTTTGTTTCATAATACTTAATTCAATCGAAAAATACCAATATTGTTATAATGCATATTTGTATTTCAATTTATATACCAATTTTGTTCTCTAGCATTATTATATATATTTGGTGCTGAATATAATACTTGATCCGTCTACTTTTTTTTACTAAATTTTGATATTTTTAAATTTTTAATAATTTAAAAAAAAATAAGTTAAGAATTATTTCCTAAGTATTTTTTCATCTAAAAGTGATTTGAACTAAAACAATTGAAACAATATTATTTTTTAATATTAACTTATTTTAAAAATTTATTATTAATCAATATCAATAATATAAATTAAGGTTTTTCAAAATGATATTTAAAAATAGACACACAAACAAACACTAAGTATATGATTATGAAAGTTTGTAATATATAACCATTAAAAATAGTAGTGATGTTTATTAAATCACGGAAGCAAGTATAAGAGAAATGAACTAAGGCACGGGCCTCTGAAAAGTAGCTCACTTTTTGACATCTTAATACAAAACGAGGTACCCTTCACTTAACTTGGGTAATTAACAACTAGTTGGAGAAACAAATATTGTGATGAAAAATTTATCCAATACAAAGTTTTCAAGGTGAAAAATCAGTCCCAGGAAATTGATTTATCTATTGTTTAATATTTCGAGGAGACATAAAGAAAGTTTTACGGTTTCTTTTTTCATCTTTATTTTGGGTCTCAAAGAAAACGTGTTAATTTGGATCACAATTTAGGTTAAGTGACTTTTTCACAGCATAATTAGAATAAAAATGTGTTATAATTTAAAGACTAAAAGTATTGTAAATTTTGAGTCAATAGTCCGTATATAATACTGATAACCTTTCACCAGCAGTAGAATTTCATAAATTTAGACTTAACCTTTAAATAAAATTTAAACTAGAGGTACACTAAATGCCCTTACAATTTTTTTTAATGCTTTATTGATATTGAGAGACAATATAAAACAAACAATTTTTCTCATCCATGATTACAATGAAGCGATATTAAGTGTAGTCGGAATTCAATGTAGATATGCATTTTACAACATCTAATTTTAAAGTTCAATTTTTTTAATTAAAAAAAAAAATTAAAATTGTTTAATCTTAGTTTGAGATTCGTTTAGCTACATAATAGAGTGCATTTAATTTAGATTTGTTGACATTATATTAAAAAAACTTGTGGTTATTAGACCTTAAATTCGGCAATTAATCCACATGTTCGACCAGTGATACTGCAATGTTATTAATTTATTAAAGTTTGAGGGTATTTAAAAACTTTCAAGTTTCAACTAAAGACTAATAGAGCTACCTGATCAAGTTTTGTTTTAACAGAAAATTTAGAACATTTTTAAAGTATTCAACGATAATGGGAAGAAGTTGAGTTAGAGAGAATAAAAAAATGTTGGAAACAAACCCAACACTAACCAATCACACACATATGCATGCGGTTATTGCAGGCCAGAACAAAATTGAAAGGTGTTTTTTTTTTACATGAGAAAAAATAAATGGAAGGTGTTCAGATTTGATAGTTGAAACTATCACATCTTTTGATTTTTTTTTTATCCAACCTAGCCTTTGCTATGCTTTATATATAGAGTTAATATATTAACTCTGACTAATTTTTTATATCTAATATACTCGACAAATTGAAATGTATTTATTTTATATTTGACTTAAAAAATGTTAAAAAATATATATTTGACTGAAAAATGTTAAAATATGTGTCTGAAAAGACACAGACTAAAAATAATTTAAACGTTAAAAATTCATCAATTAAAAAAAAAATTGAAATGTCAAAAGTTCATCAATTAAAACTAATTTGAAATTCTAAAAATTTATCAACCGGAACAATATGAATTTTACGTTAACTATATATTATTTTAAAGGATAGAAGCTAAAATGTCCATTGGATTTTTCAAAAAGAAGAATATCACTAATTTTTTATGAAAAAAAATTATTTGTTTGATACAAGAAATATGTCAATGCAATTTTAATTTTTTTTTTCTTTGATTTTGTAGGATCTTTTCTCTGTCTTTCTTGTTCTTTTCTTGAATTTTTCATTTGGAACACTTATGCCTTATTTATTATAAGGCAGCATTATATAACTGATTAATAATTGAAATTCCTTGTATATGTAGAACATCTTCTTTCATTTTTTGTTATTTTGGAAATAGTTTTGCTCTTATTTTTTATTCTTAAAAAAAAGATAAAATAATCCTCAATTCATTTTTAAACATGTAAATCTTGATGACGAAGATAATATAAATATAACGAACATATTCATATATAATATTTTTTTTTTTATTTTTAATCAGAAAATTATTAACAATAATTTGATGCGACTCGTCACCTCGATATTGTGTTTATTAAAAAAAAAGAAAAAAAAATCAATTTGTTCACTTTTAAAATATAAATAACATAAAAATAAATGTATTACAATTAAATAAAATAAATAAACTCTATGTAATTTTCTCAAAAAATAGGATCTAAAAGCAGATATAAAAGTTGACATTTATTTCCTCAAAAATTAATTTTATAAAAATACGTGTCAGACTCATTTACAACATAAGATAATACCAAAACATATTTATCCGGCTATGTATCATGTTATCTATGCATAATGCCAAACACTACTCGGTGTCAGGTCTATTGAAAATAAAATGAAGTTTCAAATTAATAAGAAAAAAGAAACAAGACTCCTTCACCTAATAAATTGATTTTATAAGCACGAAATAGATTAAAATATGTCTTACAAATGAAAAAAAATTATGTTGTGAAAAACAGAAGAAGAAATTGTTAAACGCAAATAAAAATATAGATATTTAAGACACATTTTGAGTTCTTAATGATTGAATCATTGGAGAAAAAATATGTGAATTTTAAAACATGATTGAAGTCAACTTAAACAACTTAAGTGGTTATACCATTAGAGGTGTTCTAATTAAGTTCTCTAGATTCTTTTTTGAATCCTTAAGGATTATTTCTTCCTATAAATCACTTTGAAAATTTTATTTAAATAAAAAATTAATTTTATATAAAAAGATAATTATAAATTATTTTTCAAATTATAATATAAAAAACTATAAATTAATACATTTGGAAGAAGATCGACAATAGATAGTAAATAGTAAAATAGAACGAAAAAAAATTAATGTTCATTGATGCCATTAAATAAATTATAATTTGAAACTTTTTTGTAGCAAAGTTATAAATTATAATATGAGACAGGGGAATATTAATTAATGGTTAAACTAGTTTGTGCGTATTTAAGCCAAACAACCAAGCCAATAGAGACACTGGGAATCTGCATATATTTTGACATGCTCTCTTAATTTATCGTACATATCCTATTCTCATATTGGATTCTATGGATTAGTTATTTTAATAATAAGCCATGTTCTACTATAATTTTCTCTGTAATAAAGTATAGTTTTTCAAATTGTATTGAAAAAAAGTTGATAATTTAAATTTATGCAGTCTCTATACAAATTAAGTTTATCATCTAAATTATTCTAAATGATGAAAATAAGGAAATAATTATTTTTCTTTTTCTCTTATTTAATTATTATTTACTTATTTTCTTTGTACACGAACTTTTTCTCTCCGATGAAAACAAAACTTGTACTTAGTATAATAAATATTTCACTTTATAACTAGTTTTTACTGCATAGAACTAGCCTTTTTATCATAAGATAAGGAGATTTATGGATCTAACGATAGAAAACAAATTTAGATATATGGTCCAACAAATATTTCACTTATAACTATCTTTTTATTATTATATAGAACAAACCCTTTTAAATATACTAACATAACCACTTATAAACGGCCGATGTAAAAATAGAACTCAATAGCTAGAATGGGACGCACTGAATAATTGTGGGGTCGTAGGAATCAAAAGAAAGTGACTCAAAATTCAAGAAATGACCCTTCAATAAAGCATACTAGAAGTCCTGAATATGAATATGCCTTTCTTTTAAGTAATTAATTTATTAGTGTTAATGGGGAGTTTTGCACGGGTTTGATCCTTTAGGGTTATCATGAATAAAAATTTAAAGATGGGTATTGACTCTATAATAGGGCATAGACCAGGCCCATATAATACTCCCTTTCAATTCAGCCGCATTTTTAGTATATGATTATTTGATCATATTGTGATCTCTAATAATTAGCTAGTACTTGTGGCATATTATTGTAAACTAGTGAAAAGATTAGTTGAAATGACCATAGTGCTTTTTGATTTGGTAGATGTGAACCACTGAAAAGACTATAAATCATTGCATTATATGCTTGCTGACCACACGGTAAATTATTGCGGACATAATTGCTACAACTATGCATGCACTTGGCACGAGTGACTTCTTATTTTGTCATTATTATTATTAATATTAATTACTATTCACATAAAATAGTCCCAATAGTTGCGTTTTTTTTTATCAGATTATGATAACATATGATTTAAGACATTTATGTGGAGGACCAAACGTGGTTAAATTATTACTCACCCCATCTTATATGTCACTTTAATAAAAAAAAGTTTTAAATAAATATTATTTTCAATTTAAATTTAATTATAGGAGTAGATTTTTTAATTACTATAATATTATTTCTAAAATATTATATTGTATTTTATATTTATAATAATAAAAACCACATCAATTATGATAAAAAGAATTTTATTAAAATTATTATTTTTTCTTTGATCTATAATTATTCCTTTAATATATATATAATGAACAAAAATAATGTTTATGTTAAAATTGAAATATTTTATTTGGTTAAAGAGTACTACTACGTATAAGTCAATTCCCTGCACACGTGAAGGAATGATGCAAAGGTGGAGAGACCATAAAAAAAGAAAACAATTAATTAAGCGGCGCATTTTGCAACCTAATAATAATAGTATCCATTGTGTCAAAAAATAATAATATATATTGCACACCTCCTACTAAGTTTATGATTAATGATTAGTCTTGGGTGTGTTTGAATATTGAAAGAAATATGTGAAAACAATCAATAGTGAGATATCCTGTTGACCCAACGGAAAATTTCTTTAACTTACTATTTTAAATAAGTTCGAGATTTAAATCTTACTATTTGAACTGATTTGTTATGTTTAACCTACTAAAACATAAAAAATGTCTTCGGGATAAGTTTTACAACCTGATAGTTTTCATAACAGAATAGACTTTTGGCTAATGTAGTGATGAATCATACTCAGTGACTTGTTGAATGAATTTTAAAAAATCTTTGTTTTAATATTTTTGTTATTGACTCTCAGTTACTTTTCTTTTATGAAAAGAGTTTTATGTAGAGTTCTAAATTAAATTTTTAAATACTAACATAATCTAACAATTATTAATATCTACATGTAAAAAAATTCGATACCTCAATTAATTTAGAGTTTTATTAATTAATATAACGATGGTTGAATTATATAGAATTTTAATAAATAAAGAAATTTTAAAATTTTATTGTTTTGATGGATAAATTCATCTACAAATATTTTCTAAATAAACCTTGTCTAAAAATATAAATATTTAATACTTTTGTTCATATTGACCTACCAACCAATCAGGGTGAACCTAAATCCTCACCCAACTTTTAGATTCTCATAGTTTTAGATGGATTGATCCATGGCGAAATATGAAAAAATAAAACAAATTGATCTATTTTGTTATCCCTAAGGCAAATGGAGCAAATTTTACACTATTGCTTAAATCACTTCTGCCTTTGGCCTTTACTTAAATTTGAAAAATAATAGGTTAAATTACATTTGTGATCCTTTAACTTAATTTCATGTAATGTTTTAGTTCTTTATTTTTTTTTTCTCGAGTTGATCATTTATTTTAATTTTAAGTGACAATTTGATATTTTATGTTTTAAAATGTCAACAATGTTGTCCTTTTTTTTACAAAAATTCAAAAAAAAATCATCAAATTTTTTAAACAAAACTCATAAAATTCATTATCATCTTCAATAAAATACAAATTTAATCAAATTCATAACTTAAATCTTGAAATAAACTCATACTTTCATTTTTTATGTGATGTTGTTGAAGATGAAAATATGAGTGTATTTGAATATTTGAGTTATGAATTTAATAAAATTTGCATTAGATTGAAGATGATTATCAATTTTCTGGGTTTTGATTGAAAAATTTGATGATTTTTTTGAATTTTTGTATAAAAAAGGATAACATTATTGAAATTTTAAAACATAAAATATCAAATTGTCACTTAAAACTAAAATAAAGGACCAACTTAGAAAAAAAATAAATAAATAAAAGACTAAAACGTTACCTAAAATTAAGTTAAGGGACCAATTATTTAATTTAACCAAAATAATATATATGTAGATAGATCTATTAGAATCTTCACCCTTGCCCCCTTTATATGTATATATAGACATTGATGTGTTTGTCTTTTTTTCTTTTATCGATATAGATAGTAGTGATAAAATTTTAGTTTATTATTTAACATAATTAAATTATTTAACTGTAAGAAATAATAAAGTTGTAAAAATAATTAAATATAAATAAAATAATGAGTAAAAAATGTTACACCAGATTTAATATCGTTTTATATAAAAATATGATTATTTGATTGATAAATAATTAGATTATAAATAAAATAATTTATATATAGAGTAAAATTGTAAAGTTGAAACCCACACTAAAAGTTTATATTCTCTTTATATATATAATTTAAATTTGATATTTATTATAATTAATTTATAAAAATTATACTTATTAGATATTATCAAATAAAATAAATCAGTAGTTGTATATAAAAATGTATTGCAAAAAA
>JBBPBS010001075.1:9843708-9865611 GCA_037974835.1 Cicer judaicum | reverse complement strand
GAGGCAATTCGAGGGGGTCTATGTGGTGGAAGAATATTTTTTGCAGGAAGAGTTGGTATTGAAGAGGAATGGTTTGATAAAAAATTGTTTAAAATTATTGGAAATGAGAGTAATACTTTGTTTTAGAAGGATCCATGGTTGGTTGGTGGGGTCTTGTGTTAGAAATTTAGTAGGTTATTTCATTTGTCTTTGCAACAAGAGGAAAATGTTGAGGTTATGGTAGAGATGTTGCAACGGGAGAGTATTCAAGTGTAGAGATGGTGGAGGGAGTTGTTTGCGTGGGAGGAGGAATTAGTGGAGCAATGTAGAATTATATTGGCTAAGGTTCATTTGCAAGTTAATGTATCTGATAAGTGATCATGGAACAATACACAAGGAGGATCATATTCGGTAAATGAGGCATATTCTATACTACGGGAGGAGTTTGTCGCTAATATCAATACACCTCCATTTCAATACCTAGTGTGACATCCTTTTGTCCAAGCAAAAATATTATTATTTGTGTTGAGGTTGTTTTAAGATAAGATGCCTACAAAAAAAATTTTGTGGAAGATCAACAATGTGTAGCAGATTGTGGAAAAGTTGAAACAGTCAGTTATTTGTTCTTTGTGTGCCCTCTTTTTTTATCCGTGTGATATGGTGTTTTGAATTTGTTTGGACTATTTGATATATTTCATAAGGAGACATTCAACCATGTTAACTAATTTGATGGTCTTTTTTATATGGTCGTGTAACACGTTAAATAATTAATTTAGTTTGATTTGTGGTGATATGATCAATTCAAAAATCAAGAAATGAAGTGATTTTTCGTTCGCATGTTTTGAATGCAAATCTTATTATTTAGCATACCAAACTTTTAGCATGAAGGTGGATTAAATTGCATGTAAATTTTTTGTTATGAATATAATCAATAGTGCTTTCAACTCTTATAATGCATTCATATCGCTTGTAATTAATTGTTTTACTTGTTGTTTGAATAATTTAATTTGTATTTTTGTTTTGTTTTTATTATACAGTAGAAATATTATAAAAAAAATTATTTTTATTTTAAACACTTCTCATGTTTCGAACGTTTCTCGAATATATTTATTTGTGTCTTATTAAAAAAAAATACAAAATTACATGTCACAATATTAAAAATCAATTAAAATTCGAATTCTCTCCTCTGCACTATCATAATCTTGAATTCTTTAATTACACAATTAAATTAATTCATAAATAAGTTTTAATCAACAATAACAATTTAGAACAATTCTTTGACTCAACTTTTCTTATCAATAACAACCCTTAATTCTCTAAATGATGAATCATCAATCAAAACATAAATAACAAATATTTATTGTCAATGATGAGTTAAATTTAACATTCAAATAAATTAGAGATAAAAGTATCAAAATCAATCATCCTCAATCCTTAAACTACACTATACATAAAAACTTCTGAAATAATGTTATACTCCAAATAATCAACCAATTAAACTGAACAGTGGATTAAAATAAAAATACAAGAATTGTGTGATTAGTAAAAATGTCCATGAGTGATACTCTTTTATTCCATTCCATTTATAACACTTAAGTAACAATATTATAGGTTAGTTGGATAGAATCTGAGTCCCATCGGAAGGTGGCGAAGATACTTTTTTTATTTATATTAGATCGGAACCTATAAATAGCTTCCAGGCCTAAGTAATAACAATGATATAAAAAATGTAATAAAAAAACTATTGAAAAATCAACCCATTTCTTCTAGTCACTAAACTTTTGTGATCATTAACATCTTATCTCACTCCACTATTTAATTTCAACCCGTTGAATTCCCTAGGACGGTAATGAAAAAGCATTAAATTTTTCATTCTCATTGTTTTAAGTGGGCCATATAGTTTTTGTTTCGTATAAATACCAGCATAAGCTTCCTTTGTTGCACCATAAAATTAATTGATCATTCACAATTGTCCTAAGAGCTTCCATTTAAGCCACCCTCCTTCACAAAAATTCTCCTCTAATTCTCTTTCACTTTTACGTACTCCTTCACTCAATTCCCACGTTTTTTAATACTGACGGTACGTACACATACATATATATCCATAAATATGCTACGGTCCAAATAAAAATTATTACTAAACTTTACTTCCATATTATCCCCTGCTTTAGCTTCTCTGTTTTTGGTAAAATATGAAACCAAATGTTTTTCCCTGAATTAATCTTTCATATTTTTCATAAGTATTAAATTAAATACACTATTTGCTTAAAGACTAAGCTTGTTTGTTTTTTAGCACTTTCCTCATCTCGCTTACTTGATTCTCCTAGTTTTCTTTTGATGATTGACTATAATAAATCATTACAACTTCATGGGTAAGCACAAAATTAAACTATGAAACTAATATATTTATTTTATCTTACCATGTTACAATTACAAAAACAATTTTTTCTCTTATCATCACTTGTGTAATTGTGTACACGTCCCTTTCATGATCACTTAAACCGATTTATATATTAGTTTTCATATAAAAATATTTAGTAATCAATTGTTTCTAAATTAGTGCCCCATTATGAGTTGTTTGAGTTATAGTGCTTTTGGATAGTTATTATTATTATTATTATTATTATTATTATTATTATTATTATCATATCTTGAAATGTCTAATTAAATATTAAAAATGTTTGGTCAACTTGGCAGATATATATTTAAAAAAGGAGAAAAATGATTATTCCAGTGCCAACAAGATCCTCTACCTGCAACCAAGAATTGCCCCTTGTAAATTTCCAAAAGGGACTGACTAAAATGGAGTCTTTATTTCACAATCGAAACAAAGATAAAGTGGTAGTGATAATGGGGGCCACAGGAACTGGAAAGACCAAATTAGCCATAGATTTGGCTAAACATTTTCAACCAGCTGAAATAGTAAATTCAGATAAAATGCAAGTTTATAAAGGTCTTGACATTACAACAAATAAGGTAACAAAAGAAGAATGTGATGGGGTCCCACACCATCTCTTAGGTGTAATTGATCCTACTTCAACTTTCACTGCAAACGATTTTTGTCACCATGCTTGTTTAGCAATTGATTCAATTGTAGAAAAAGATGGTTTACCAATTATTGCTGGTGGTTCAAATTCATACTTAGACACCTTGGTGAACCATTGCAGTGAATTTAGATTAAGATATGAGTGTTGTTTTCTTTGGGTTGACGTGTCACTACCTGTGCTTCATTCCTCACTTCAATCACGTGTTGATCGAATGATTGAAGCTGGTCAAGTTGATGAAGTTCGTGAATTCTTTAATCCTTCTGGTGATTATACAAAAGGAATTCGAAGAGCTATTGGAGTACCTGAATTTCATGATTTTCTAGTAGCTGAAGCAAATTCAGCTGATGAGAGAATTAAAAAGAGACTTTTGGAAAGTGCCATTGCAAGAGTGAAGATGAATAATTGCACGCTTGCGAATAGACAAGTAAAAAAGATTCGTGGATTAAATGGAATGTGGAAAAGGAACATGCATCGTCTTGATGCAACTGAAGCTGTGATTAAAGGTGGATCACGTGGTTGTGAGGAAGTATGGGAAGATCATGTAGTTACAAAAAGTCTTATGATTCTTCACGATTTTCTATATGGTGAAATAAGTGTTCGGTCTAGAATTATATCATCAAAAGATGTAATCACCGCCTTTTCTGAACTGCCATCTTCAATAGCATTGCCTGCTATTGCAGCAGCAGCAGCCCATTAGAGAATCTATATACCATTTCAATTGATTCAAACTACACCATTGCTGTCCAATTTTTATTTTTGATTTTTTTGGGTGGGGGCACTATATCTATTATTGTTAATTATAATCTTTTGTTGAGCTTATAGACAGGTTATATGAAAATGAAAAATGTAATTTTTTTGGTTTGGTTTTTTTGGTTACTTGGGGATTGGAATACTTGAGTGTATTGCTTATAAATTAATTTAATATGTGTCAATGGACCATAGCATATACGATCACTGTTTTAATTTCTTGGCTAATGTTGTTGATCTATAGTGTAAAAATGGTTGTCACTATTTTCCATTTCTAATTGCATACAAAAGTTTACCACATGTCACTCGTAATTGTGAAAATCATATTTAAGAAAAAACGAACTTTATATTTATTAATTAAAGAAAAAAAAAGCTCCAAATATACTTGTTAATTTTTTTTTATTATCCTTGATTAAACAAGTTTCTTACTAGTCAAGTATCTTTCCAATTCTACTTTTAACACATAAATACAAAAAACACATTTTCATATAATTTTCAATTTAGACTATTAATATGTGATTAAATGATCCGAATAATATAATAACAGAATTAAGTTAAAATAATGCAATTACCCGCCAAATCTAAATTTGTGAACTATGACTAGAGTATGTAATATGTACTGCTTTGTTACAATTTGCATTCATGCTTAACCAGCAATACCATGAGAAACACACTAAATTGACAATTTAGTTAAAGTAAATTTTATACAGCATTATACAAATATTACTTAGAATGTACAATTTTGAAATTAGTCACTAAATTGATTACAAAATAGAAGAGTTTTTTTTTCCTTTTAATTATCTTTAATAATTACTCAAACAAACAAGATTTTTTTTTAATTCTTCTTATCTAAATCTACATAAATATATCACTATTCATTCTTTCTCTTTCAATTTTCTTTCCCTTCCTCTTATTTATCATAGCCAAACAGACTTTTATCCGGAAGTTATAGTATCTGCTAATATTAGGCGACCGTACAAGTAAGAAGCGTGACTTAGACAAACTGACAAAGATCTATGAGTTAGTTTAAGTTAAGTCTAAGTTAAACTAATTTTTTTAAAGAGACAATACTGCAACTTTATGAAAAATACTTAGCTAAAAAAATTAAAATAAAAATCATCAAAAAAAATATTTTAAATCTATCAAACTAATCTATCTCAATTATATAGAAATCACTTTTATTACATTAACTTTTGTACCATACGTTAAATTATAAATTTATTAACATTTTTATAATTTAAGCAATATTAATTTTTATATATTTAAGATAAGTGATTTTTTTATTTACTTTTCTTTACTCAAAGATGAGTGATTTATAATTAATTTTTTGTCTAAAATTATTTATTTAAATTATTTTATTTTTTCTTTATTATTCGAATAAATTATTTTTGCTTATAATTAATTTTCTTTTTCATAATTTTGTAATTTTAGTGTAACATTTTCTTTTTAATTTTTCGTCTTAGTACGGCATTCGCTTGATATAGATTGATAGATTAGTTTTGATCTAAAATAAACTCAATCAACGGATTTTGACGTATTCAACTTTATGTATCCCAAAATATGGATATTATGAACACTTAAATATTGTAATATATTGTAATATTTGTATGTTATGTCGTAATTGTAGATATTTTTCCATTTTAAATTATTAATTTATATATTATGAATTTGTTCGGATATTAATTCTTTTTTATTTTAGCTACTTTTAATTTGAATTATATTATTTTCGATTAATATAATTTTTATTAATTTAAATAAATGAATGAAATGATCGTACCTGTCGGCTTGAGTTAGATTTGACCAAAATTAAAACTGAAATTGTGTAGAAAATACTAAGTTGATAGAAACGCTTATTTTCTAGATGGATATTAAGTTATCTACATTTTCTGAATTTTATTGTTAATGACTAACCACCGTGATATTTCTAAAAGAATAACACAACCTTAATTTTCTATACAAAAATATTGTGTAATATATTTTTACTATTCTTTTAACAACTAATAAATATAAATATACAATTAATAAGAATATCAAAATCATAAAATTATTTAATTGTAAATATCAATATAAATAAAATTGTAAAATTTATAAAAATTTATAAAATTGTATAAAATATTTATAATTATTACAATAATTAAAGTACAACATTTTAAAATAACCAAATATTTTTTATGAACTAGGTCATATGTGTAAAATGATAAAATAGATTATATCTGATTTTATTCAATAACTTAGTTTTTTTAGCAATTTGTTATTTTATAAAAACTCATTTATACTTATTTATTCAATTCAAAATTGTTTTTTGAAATCAATTTAAATTGAGTTGATCAAGTTGATCGAGTTGAAGTAGTTTATGTATAGCTATATGAATATGACTACTATTTTTAATAGAAAAAAGAATTAAATTGATAAATAAAAAGAAGAAGAATATTTTTAGATTGATAATAATAACTATTATAAAGTTAGTCAATATTTATTTATAATTGAATACACCAAAGATAAGTTATATTTAAGTGAGAAGAGAATATTTAAGCATATGATGAGAAATTCAAAATGCTTTTTACTTTCTTTTTGTTGCAATTATAAAAAGCTTCTCCTTTTTGCAAAGCTTCCGTACTGATTTTCGTGGTGCGCCTGCATTTAAGCATGATTAAAGGTGGCTATTTGGTGGGTCCAATTATAAATAAAGTTAATTAAATGGATCACAGTTATTATTGATTGATTTGTTATGGAAATGGAAGTTTTAATTGTGGTGGGGACTCTGAATTATGTTTTTTCATTGTGCCTTTTTTCTGATTTCTTCTAATTCTATCTAATCTTTCGATTGGACTCGATTCGAGTAAGCCGTACTCTCTTCTCTCCCTTCCCACCATGAAAACGACGTGCTAAGATAACTACCATATTTTGTTATTAATATAACATGATACTCATATAATATTTGACATATTATTTTTATTTTTATTATTGAAATAAAAATTTAAATAAAAGTGGCTTAATAAGATTTGAGACCAATTTTTTTTTTCTTATAATAATGTTCATATGATATATTTTAGACTATCCGTAAAATATTTTAAGTCTAATAGCCAACTTATTTTAAAAAGCACATATATTATTGTTTTCGAACTTGAAAATCTGGTTAAGTTATCACTTAATAACTCTCAACAGTGATTCTATTTTGTAGCAGACAACTAACTAAAAACCATGCTCTTAATGTCATTATATACTCTGAAAAATTTGCGTAATAGTATATAGTCATATTATTGAAAATGCCATTTTATACCTTAAAAAGATCAATATCATATGAATAAATCAAAACCACCTTATAGAACTTAATTTGTTAAATATGTTAATACAAAAATGATCTTAACACTACCATACCATATAGACTTTTAAAATGTTAAATCAGACTTAAAGAATAAGTTAATCACAAACAATATTTTAGTCTTTGACCTTCAATATTTTCTTAACAAACTATGTCTATTTATACAAATCATCTGGATCAATTACAATAGATTCATGTGTATATTAATGTATTTTTCTTTTTGAAAGATAGTTTGCACGAGCAGCGGTTAAATCTTTATACAATCTTCATATATCACAATTTTCAATTGCCAAAATTAAAGATTCACAATTTTAAAATTTACTGAAAAGAGATTGAAAAACTCGAACTAAAATTGGTTCGTATTTTTGTCCTAAAAAGAATACCAAACTGAATATTTAT
The DNA here is from genome assembly GCA_037974835.1 of Cicer judaicum. Classification (NCBI taxonomy): domain Eukaryota; kingdom Viridiplantae; phylum Streptophyta; class Magnoliopsida; order Fabales; family Fabaceae; genus Cicer; species Cicer judaicum. The sequence continues at coordinate 9,858,117 of JBBPBS010001075.1, read as the reverse complement.
TGCTGGATATGTAAGTGAAATCATTAATGAATTACTATTTAATCATATTCTTATGCTAAAGTTTATAATTGGAATCAAGGAAAAAGAAGACAAAAGGGGAAAAGTTACTAAAATGTGCGGGCAATGCCTTCGCAGATTATCTTCTTCACATTTCTCACATGATTCCAACAAATATATATAACACACATGTTCCTTTATGCTTCCACTCACCACCCCATATTTAAAAAGTTAAAGTGGACCCATATTAAGGAAAATATTGTATTTATCGTTTTACAAAAATTTGATTGTATATTAGGGAAGTCTTTGATAAAAATGAAGCAGAAACATTATATATATATATATTTTTTTTTTTTAAGGTTAATTCAATTTTTACTTAGTTGATTTAAGTTTATTTTATTTTAATTTAATCATTTAAATTACATTTTATTTATATAATTAGTTATTTATATCAATTTCAATAATAATTAATTCAATTAAAAGTTTTAGATAATTTAAAACTCTACTAAATATTGTACTAATGCAATAATATGTCTCTTATACTAATCATTTAAAAAATATTTATTAAATTTTATAAATAATTTATATTTTTTAATTTTCTCTAAAATAATTTAACCAACATATAATCTTAAAAATAAAGTAAGAAATATATATTTGCATAATCAATGTCTTTCATATACAAGGTAACTTACACAATTAACTTATTATAAATTTTTTATTAGATTTTAACATTTTATAAATAATAATTTAAGAAAAATTTTAAATTTAAAAGACTGCATACATAATTTAATTTATTTTAAAGGCCAATGATACAAATAAATATAACTTAAAAAATTAAATTATAAAAAAAATAAATTTATAAAACTTAAACAAAAAATTGAATTAAATTTAAAAAATTAAAAATGTATTTTCATTTAAATATTAACAAATCATGTATGGTCAAAATCACCTTTAGTAAAGGGGTATTGGACTTTGCTTGCATTCCATATTTATCATAAAGAAATAAAGAAAAAAGAAAGTATGAGTAATGATTTTCCAACGCCTCCATTAGCATCTTTGTCCACATCAAACATACATAGAATATTTGTGCACAAAGTTTGTATATAAAAGTATATAGTATCTATTCTAATTAGTTCGGTAAGTGTATATATGAAAGTGACATGTAAAAGCATTTCACCACTAAATTATATATCTATATATCAATTAACAAATATTATTATCAGTTTATATAAGGTTATCAAGTAGGTTTGTGCGTGACATTTGTGAATTCTAGATTACAACTTGCAGTATATATATTATCGATATGTACTAGCGAGGTCAACACCATCTTGTGCTTGTATACAGTTCTATTGAGGTTGATCAGTCAAAACACTACTAAGGAATTAATGTAATATAGACATTCATATTTTTTTTCTTTAAAAATATATTATATTTCATTTTTAGTCTATCAACATTAATCACTAAAAAAAACTTTTAACAGCAATTAATATTAACTTTACTAGCAATAAAAATAGCAACTATAAATTTTATCAACAATTTGTCATTAAAAGTTTTAGAGACAATCATAATAAATACTGGATTTGCACACTTGTTTAACCATTATAAATAGTATAGAAGCAAAGAGTGAAAGCATGTTGAATTTATGATAAGAATTAGACATATGCATGCAAGTAATGAAATATAGTGATGTAATCAAATAAACTTTAGAGTCGTATTTACATAAAAATAATGATATGCAATCTTAATTTTAAGAGTATACAATCAATCACATAATATCATTGCAAAAAAAAATTAAAAAAAATCATACTTATCATGATGCAAATATCATAAGAATCACGATTTAGTGTACCTCTTTAGTAATCTTTCTCGCTTGAGGTTCAACGATAAGAAATCTTTGTATATTTTAGAGCTTCTCTTCATGCTTATTCTAATGGTCAAAATGAGACAATTTTAATTTTGTTGTTGAGAGAGTTTCTCCATTATGACATTAATTCAAGATTGTTCTATTTTGCCTTCATTAATTGATTTTTGGCTATGTTTAAGAAATCATAGCCACATTGCTGTCATATTTTTGGAATATCAACAAGTTCTTATTCCACCATTGTGTCTTCCAATAATTTGATCTTCATGAGATATTTTGAAGGAAAAGTCAATAGTGAGGTAGATGTAGAAGTATCACAAGCAAATGAGTTAAACTTATTTAGAATTTGTTGATGTTCTTCAACCATATCATTGTCATAGGCGACACTAGTTTTGATTGGATGAAACATATTTACTGTCAATAATGTTCTACTCTTATGGAAATGTTCTGTTACTGCTTCCAAAATGATGACATAAATATATTTGTTTAATTTAATCATTCTCTTAGGATCTTTTTTGTTTTATCACTCTATGATCAGACTTTGGAATTTTTAAGGAGGATGTTTGAACATTATCAACTTTGTAATTTATTCAAATTTAACTATTCTTCATCATCCTAGCTTTGATCATGAAAATCAACATATTTATCAAAAAACAATATACATAATTTCATATACAAGCCGTGAGATTTTATATTCTATAATATTTATAGAATGTAGAATATTCAAAAAAATATGTTTCTATGACATTTTAAAATAAATTTGTCCATACTTTCTTTATCATGTAAAATATAGTGGTGCCATTTAAAAATGTGAAAGTATGATATGTTTTGCTTTCTGTTTTTCAAAAATTCATATAAAAGTATGTTCAAAATATTTTCTAATAGAGTCAAGATTAAAAACTTGACAAACAATTTTTATGGCTTTTCCTCAAAATTATTTTTAATATTTGATTAATTTAAAATTATTCTAGTTATTTTTTGTAATTATTATTATTTAAAAAAAAAACAACTCCATATTATTATAAAGTTCTTTGACAAGAAAATCATGTGACATATCATATTCATTAAAGAATGATTTTTCAAATTTCTCTTAATCACTTCTTATATAAATGATAATTCTATTTATAACTCTTTTATAAGGAATTTTGAAAAGTTTTAACGACATCATCCTTGTGATTTTAAAAACAAAATACGTTTATCTTTTTCAAAATATCTAAAACATGATTTGGTTAGAAATTCATGTAAGTATAAATCATAAGATTTTTCTTTAAAATAAAACACAAGGATGTTTGTTTTACCTCAACTATGTGGAGTTTAACAAATACCTTTAAAACCAATTTTACAAAGTTGTCATTCACATATCAAACATCCTTAATCTATGCAAAATTATTACAACTAATGATACATCTACATTTGATTTGTTAATGTTTTCAAATGTTATAGACCTTCCAATTTTTTGTAATGAAAGGAGGCACCACACTTTTCCATTCATATGTATTGAGCATGCATTGTCCATGTATAAGTGTTTTTCTTGATTGTATGATTATGTTCCTACATCATAAATTAATAATGATTTTGGTACTCATAGGTGTTTGGATCCTTGATGGTTAGTGTATCTTTTTCCAAAAGATTTTTTCTTATGATAATATTATAACTCCATATGACCAAACTTGTCATCATAAGAACATTCATTCTCAACTTTTTTGCAATCAGAATGTTCTAATATGCGACAATAACGTTCTACTACAAAATATTCTGGCATGTTGCGAACATTTTGCTGCAGAATGATTAGAATCTTCTGATCAATTATGAGAATGTTCTGCTTTAGAACGCTTGGTATGTTACAAGAATATTCTACTGGCGAATAATTATATTTGTTATCATAAGAGTATTCTCTTGCAATCTCATTTTTTTTCCTTATGATAGCATGTTGAATCAAGGTGTCCGTATCTGTCACAATATGAAATTTTGTTTATTACATTTCTCACCATTTGTCTTTGACACAAAAAAGTTTTCATAAAGTTTTTCTTTTTGAGAAGTTTTGAAACGTAAATCATTTTTGTCCAAATATCCCTTCTTCATATATAATGTTCTTTTGAAAGGTTTCAATAATTTTTACCATGTTGGTTAAATTATTTTTCAATTCATGAACTTCTATTTTTAAAGAGATACTTTCTTCCATGTTTTTTTTTTATGGTTATGTAATTGAGAATCTTTTGCTGCTCATACATTTTTAAATGAGATTGCTGCAAATCTTGAATGATTTTAATATATTTATTATTCTTAGTTTGTAGCTCGTCCTTTTGTTTCTTTATCTCAAAAAGTTGATTTATTAGAAATATTCACTTTTGAGAGAAAATGTTGATTTATCTTTTCTTTTTTAACCTTCATTTTTATTCGTGGAACTCTTTTTGTAAGGTAACCTGTTTTTTCACTTTCTTATTCAAAAGATATTTAGTTTTGAAATGTCCCAACTTGTGTCATCTATGACATGTACTTTGATTTGTATGTTTGGACATCACTTTTTCTTGAATCTTTTCCTCTTACACTGTTAAGTGTTCAAACCTTAGAAGTAGAGCTCTGATACCAATTGAAGTAACAATGTCAATCACAAGAAAACGAGTTTGAATTATGACCCTTTTAAAATTTTGATTCATGTGCTTATTTTAAATTAACTCAAAATCAATATTGGTTGAAACATAATTTTCCAGGTATTTTAGAAGTGAGTAATACAAATTAGTTTATAGTAAAATATAATTTGTGTGCAAATAATTAAAGATAAGAGATAAAACGATCACACACAAAAAGTATATCAGTTCATTCAACTTGGACTAGTTTAGTCCTCACCATCGTGAGATTTTCACTATGTGCTTTAGAACCAAAATAAGATGTTCTTTTTCACACTTTTTTTCTTGATCACACATTCATCAAATATATTCACCTCTTAACTTAAGAGAGATTTTTACAGCCATCTTTCAACCTTGAATTAATTTTCACAATCACTTTTCAATCTATAAATAATTTTTACAAATAAACTAAATATAACATAAAAGATAAACTTAGTTACAAATGATGTGTATGATAAAAGTGTTTAGGATCTTGAAACTTCTCAACACTTGTTTGAGATAAATAAAGATAAACTTCATTAATGATGATCCACATATATAGTGAAGAGAGCTGAAATTTGCTTCAAGAGTTTTTGACTTGTTATTACTTGAACAAGTGTTGGTAGATTTGCAAATTGAATTGTTGCCTTCATCTATCAGTCGATCTTCAACTTTATAGATGATGTGAGACTTTGAATATCCAATTTAAACTTAATATATTTGTTAGACACATTAGCCAATCGTCATATTCATTTTAAAACAATTGAACACATGTTTATATTGTTGTTCAAACTATTCTTGACAAACCCATAATGTTCTTGCTTTTGGATATGATGCAAGACATAAATGAGTGAGAGATTGGGTTGTGACATGATCGTCCTTTGTCTTAGAAGCATGTTGAACTCTTTGCAAAAGGTGCAACAACAATGTACTCATGTTCTTGTTGTCCTTGCTCACACCTCGTCAATCAAGAGATCAATATGGTCATCAATTATGAGGTTGTTTTCGTTGTTTGGACATTTAGCTTGAGTTTTAGACTTGATTATTGATTTGAGTAGTCTTGATACTCTTTAACTTGAGATTTAGACTGTGGAGAATGTTATATTTTATTTATATCTTTAAAACATAATAAGAATGATGTTCTTTTATAAAAAAAATCAGACTATTCTTTCTATAAACCATAATATTCTTTTATAAATCAGAATGTTCTTTTAATCAATATATAAATCAATTTGGATTTTAATATGCAGATCAATATGTAAAACACACCTCATGTTTGTTTTCGTAAATATGCATTCAAATATTGACTTTTAGTTGCTCATTAAATGTTGAAAAACCTATATGTGGAATGTAAACTATTTTACTACATGTTGCTCTTCTAAAAAAGAACATTATTGTCAATTGTTCTTTTATAAAGAACAACCATAACATTATGATGAATGTTCTTCCATAATTATTTAAACAAATGACTTAATAAATGACTCAATCTTGAAATGATTTCTTCTTCAAACTTGTTTCTTGTAATTTTGCTGAAATTATATGAATATTTGAGTGCTATGAATTTGTTTATCATGAGAATATTATTTTATAACAATTGAGAATGTTAAATTTTATATGAGAGGAGAAATCTTTTATTGAAACAATACTTCGTAAAATTTCTCTTGGTGTTTCATATGTTTTGTCTTGTCCATCAAATATTATTAGGATACTATAGTATATGTATGAATTTATTAGACATTTTATTCATGAAAATGTTATCTTGAAAATACAACGGTCATTCTTTCAAATGACTAATATATGATATATTTATTTTAAAGTTCTTTTATTATTGAGTAAATACTTATGAATTTGGTGTGAATAATTTCTTGTTCGTTCACTTATACAATTTATATTTCTTAAATAAAACATAAGTGTAATCGTTAAATCACTATTTATAAAATTTAATAATTTATTTTATAAAATTTATTATCATTAAAATATATATCAAAAATAATTCTATTTTAAGAAAAATAAGTCTTCCAAATCTAATAGATAAAAAGATCTAAAAGAAAAAACTTTATTTGGGTGAATTAATGTCACAGAAATGCTTCACTTTATAATGTGTTGATATTTTATTTTTCACGGTAAATAGAATTTAGGTTAAGCATTAACTTTTTCTAAAGCTTTTTAAGGGTTATGCATATGTAATAATTGAATATGTGAGAAAAAAAAAAGCTCTTTAGATTGTTTTTCTTGAAGATGGTGAATAATAACTTTAATATTTTTAATATTTCAAACAATTTTGATTTATTTAATTAAAAAAATTTTGACATGTAAAATCAAAATGCCACACCGCAGTATTTTAAAGACAAAAAGCCAAATGAAGAACCAAAAGAAGAGAAAATGATATTTCATGGATGAAATCTATTTTTTTTTATTTTTAAAATGAACTAAAACCACATTCGACCTATATTATAGATGCCAAAATAATGATTAATCCTATTTTATAAGAATATATTTTGTGAGTAAAATATCAAATAAAAATTATCATCCTGATTGAACGACCAGGATTAATCTAGTCTAGTCTAGAATAAGATGGAAGCTACGTCGTCTTTTGCGGTTGTCCACGTGTGAAAGTGAAATCCACTCATCAAAATGTAAAGGTCCTTAATTCCGCCAGGTGTCAAAGAAGTTGGCGCGTGATTGCACTGAAAGAAAGAGAGGGCCCACAAAACTGAAGAAAATTGAAAAAAAGAAGAGAAGCCGAAGGATCAGTACCATGGCAATTAATGTAGTGAGTGGGTTAATGGTAACTCGGTTACTGACTCGGAACCAACTCGCCAGCAATGAAGAAATACCATTCGGATCAGTGTGGTGGTTCGTGTATGCCGGAATTTCATGTTTTCTTGTCATATTCGCGGGAATCATGTCAGGTTTAACCCTAGGTCTCATGTCTCTCGGCCTCGTTGATCTCGAGATTCTTCAGCGTAGTGGTTCTCCCTCCGAGAAAAAGCAAGCAGGTTTTTCTCTTTTTCTTATACGCTTAGATTTTCCTTTTTTCCTTTTCCGCTTATCATGTGATCGAATTTTCCTTTAATAAAATTGGATTAGGAAATTTAGAATGTTAAATTGTCAACGTGATTTTCCTTTTTTGTGTGTGTGTTCATGCAGCGGTTATACTTCCGGTGGTTCAAAAACAGCACCAGCTTCTGGTGACTCTGCTTTTGTGTAATGCTGCTGCTATGGAGGTAATTGGATTAAATGTTTCTATTTTCCTTTTTAATTTTGATTCGGAGTTAGAATAACATAGTTTTTATGTTATAACTCAATAGATAAATTTTTGTCGCATGCGAATTTTTTGCAAGAATTTGCCGTAAGAAAGTAACCTCTTGCAAATAGTGCTTGGTGTTTAATTTAATACAAAAGTGTTAAGCAGAAGAAAAAAAAAAGCTGATCAGGCAGACTAGAATAATTTGTTTGAAGTGGTCATTTGGATTTACTCTAATGTCTGAATCAGATAGTTGGATGCCAGAGGCTATGCTGTGTTACTGTGTTGCGTTTTAGTAGTATTTATGACTTTATGTTTTTATATTGAATCACCGATTGTATTATTTATAACTTTATGTTTGATATTGAATCAATGATTGTATTGCGTTGCATATATACTTCACATTGATTCCTAAATCATGCCTAATTTTAAACAGTTGCTAGCTTTGAAACTTGCAATTTGCAGGCACTTCCGATATACCTAGACAAGCTGTTCAATCAGTTTGTTGCTATCATTCTCTCTGTGACTTTCGTTCTGTTTTTTGGGGAGGTATGTGATTTTTCAATGTCTCATGGGTCGTGGTTTACGGTCAATATTTGCTCCCAATGAATATCATGAAGTTGATTTTTTTACACCCTTTTCCATTTTTCTTCTCTTTAAACTATGTTTTCCACTCTGATTTCAGGTTATTCCTCAAGCCATTTGTAGTAAATATGGCCTTGCTGTAGGTGCCAACTTTGTATGGCTTGTACGAATTTTAATGATAATCTGTTATCCAGTTGCTTATCCTGTTGGAAAGGTGACTTATTATACATCGTTTGAAGTGCTGGTCCTTTTAGTATTTGTTTATGTGGTTGGTTTAGGCATTTGTGTGCATGAGTTATATTTCTTTCATTTTCATTGGATAATCAGTATAATATAATTAACGTCGAACACTGAAGCATTCTTTTAAACCAAACAAGACTACTGAAATAACTTATTTTTTATATGCCTGAACATTCACGTCTGTGAGTAAGCTGTGTCATATTTGATGAAAATTTGAGTGTCGAACAACATATAGCTGACTGGATCCATATACCCAGTGTTTTAGGATTCCCTTGCGACCTAACATTTAGTATGTTAGCAGATGAGCAATGTCTTAGGTATTCCTTTTGGCTGAAAACAGGTCAAATAACCTTTCAAAATGTTTGTGTCAGCTCAACTTTTATATTAATTAATTGTTTTGATTTTATTGATGCCTCAAGGGTTTCTTGTTCTTATTGATATTTGTTCAGGTTCTAGATCGGCTATTAGGACACAATGAGGCATTGTTTAGGCGAGCCCAATTAAAAGCTCTTGTCTCCATCCACAGTAAGGAGGTATTAAAGTAACAGTTTTATTGTGATTTAATTTAAAAATCACCTGAAGTTAGAAAATTATATTACTATTATAGTTATGGGTGTTTGATTATCAAATGCTGGATTTCTTGTTTTCAGGCTGGTAAAGGTGGCGAGCTTACGCACGACGAGACAACAATTATTAGCGGAGCTCTAGATTTAACTGAAAAGGTATACCCAGTATCCATCCACTATATGATGTTGAATGTCAACCTATTTATTAATGTTTCATTCTGTGACACTCCATTATAATACACATTGATGATGAAATGTGTAACCATGTGAAGTTTGCTTCGTGAATATGGTAATTTCTAACTTTTGTGTCTTCTATTTGAGGATGCTAGGTATGGACAAGGGTTGTGGACATGGAATGAGGAACTAGGGTATATTAAGTGGGCATCTGGAACAGTTTATTTGGGTTTGTCTTATGACATAAACAGTCTGGAAGAGCTTATAAAAAGATCTTATTTTATGCCTATAATTTGTATTTAGCTTATTTTCTATTCCTCAAGACAACTGATAGAAATGAATTTTGTAGAGCTTAAGTGGAAGTTAAGTTCATTCTCTCGTTGATTGTAAAACAACATATACATATGCTCTTATTGGTAAGTAGTTATTGAATAAATACTTAATAAAGTTGCTTATCGCCTTATTTTTTCAAAACTTTTCTGAATCTTATCAAAGTATCATGGCTTCTTGGTTCAAATTAGACCATTCACATCCAGTGATCTTGTATTCTCTTTTAATATTGCTACGGCCTTCATATTTGAGTTTATCTAATTACCTTGATATTAATTTTCATTCTGTATGTTGTTTAGGGATGGTAGTCAGTAAGGTTTGTGTAGGATACCTGAGTATGTTCCTGCACCCACATTATGATTAAGACTTGTAACAAAAGAAAACATGAAATCAAGTTTCAATAGGAAGAAATTCAGAAGCATTTCAAATCCTATCTGTAAAACATAACATATTTTCTGGTGGGTACTATAGTACCTAGACCCATTCCCATATTCATGAGTTTATGCGGGGTAACTACCGAAGCTTGGACATTGATTCATTTGATTTGTAAAGAGTCTACCCGTTGTTGGTAATTGGTATCTAAAAAATCTGAATCAATTGCCTTCTTTAATGCTATTGACTTGTGCAAGACATATTATGTGCATCACTTTTTGTTTTTTGCAGTACACATCTATGCAAATTTCCTTTTTTAATCCATTATAATTTGTTTCTTTGACCAGACTGCTGTAGAGGCTATGACTCCTATTGAATCAACTTTTTCTTTGGATGTTAATTCAAAGTTTGACTGGTGAGTGAGTGTTTTGGTCAGCTTATTTTTTATCCTGATTAAAGAGTAGAATTCTTTACAAAGTATGCATTACCTGTTGTATTTTTGTATCCCTTAAACCTATTCTATGTTGTGAATATCAAATCAGGGAGGCAATGGGGAAAATTCTTGCTCGTGGGCATAGCCGTGTTCCTGTCTACTCAGGAAATCCGAAAAACATTATTGGGCTTCTACTGGTGGGTGCTAAATCTTCACCTTATGACTTTGTTTTAGTCCTCTCTTTTTATTACTTTCTTAATTTTCTTCCCCACCTACTTTAATTTTTCAATTAGGTTAAAAGTCTTCTCACTGTTCGGCCAGAAACAGAGACCCCTGTCAGTGCTGTTTCCATCCGGAGAATCCCACGGTGTGTAAGTCGTCTCAATTCTTCTAAAAGCTTTAGTTGTTAAGTGGAGCCTCATATATGATTTTTATTTCTCTAATGACATAGTTCCTTACAGAAGAATCCTTTGCCCTTGAAGCTTGGACTTTATATTGGCTCAATTTACGTTGAAATTTAGTTTAATTAAGATTGAGGTGGTAAGGATCAAACTCTTAATCTTAACCATTTGGTCATATAGCCCCATCATGTCAAAGACCAAGTCAGTCTCCTAAAAGCAAGTAATTAGACAGAAGCTCATTAGTGGTTCACATCTTTAACATTTGATTCTTCATTGATATTCTTGTTTTTTTTTTTTTTAAAGTTTAAGTCAAATATCCGTATTTTGTAATGGTTTATATTACAGAGTTCCAGCAGATATGCCTCTGTATGATATACTGAATGAGTTCCAAAAAGGAAGCAGTCATATGGCTGCTGTTGTCAAGGCTAAGGGAAAAGTAAAATTGCCTCTACAAACAACTGATGGAGAGAAATGCGAAGAAAACAAAAGGGTTGGCGAGGATTCACAATTGACTACTCCGTTACTACAAAAACAGGATGAGGTGACTGAAAGTGTTGTTGTTGACATTGACAAGTCTTCAAGACCTCCCAGCATTAATAAGTTTCCTGCTTTGCAACCTAATGATGTCACAACAAATGGTTCCTTTACAGAAAATATTGAAGATGGTGAAGTGATTGGTATTATCACTTTAGAAGATGTATTTGAAGAACTTCTGCAAGTAAATTACAGTAATTTGAGAAGTTCCCCCACCATTGGTGTTTAGTTAATCTTTTCCCCCTTCAATCAAGAATAATTTGAATTTGTTTCAAATAACGCAGGAGGAGATTGTGGATGAGACAGATGAATATGTCGATGTTCATAAGAGGTAGTGAAAAATATTAGCTTTCAAAACTTAATTTTTGGAGTTGTATGATACTGCTTCAGATCTGAATCTGAATATTCACATTATATTTTCTGCTGCAGAATACGTGTGGCTGCAGCTGCTGCTGCTTCCTCAGTAGCACGAGCTCCATCAATCCGAAGATTGACTGGCCAAAAGGGAGCAGTAAGTGATCAATAATTAGTAGACTTTTTAAAAATAAATTTGAATGACTGTTTCTTGTTGGCCATAGATGTGAATCTTTTTCTCTGTGGAAGAGGGGTTTATACGGGGTATGGGTACTGCATCTTTAATTCTCTTTGTCTGCCCTACTTCTTGTGCAAATGTGGATAATGTAGTAAGGGAATGGAAGTAGTTATAGAGCACATGAATTGAAATGATTTAGATCTTGTTTTAGATAGTGCATTTTTTCAATTGAAATATGGCATCTTAAAAGGACGGAAGAATCAATAAGAATTTAACAGTGTAATTGGTTTGGCGATGAGATTATGGGTACTTATATAATTAAATTTGTTTATGATTATTCTGAATTTATATTCCAGAATGACATTACTGATTTCTGTCTTATTTCTCTTATGTTTTACACATTTTTCTTAAATTTATTCAATAATAACTGTTGAGATCCTACATTGCCTAAACTAATGGCTAAATTGGTCCTTAAAGGCTTGGGAATCCCCACCCCTTGAGCTAGCTTTTGAGGTTGAATTAGGTCTAAAGCTCAAATTCTTAGATGATAGAGTCTATATTAGATCTGTTATTGGACCACTCATATTTGTTCAGGCTCCAGATATCCGGTGTTGGGCATGAGGGTGTATGTTGAGATCTCTGTTATGGGCTACCAGCCCCATGTTTTAAATGTCTAGTAATGAGTGTTAGGGTGCATGTTGAGATCCCACATGGAATAGAGGTATGATTAAATTAGCCTTTATAAGGCTTCCTCACCCCTTGAATTAGCTTTAGGGGCCTGAGGTTTCTAAGAATAACCTTGTACCTCCTCACTCTGGATATGCTTCTTAGACTTGATATCTGCTAATTATACATGAAGTGATATGTTCAGAAGAAAGTTGAGTCGAAATTTTAGTATTGATATGATGAAACACACTTTTAGTTTGACTATTGATGGTCATATCTCATATCTTTGTAATTTCATTTGCAGAAGAAATATAATGTTGTGCAGGTAGCATAAATTTGGACTTTACTAATTATAACTGCTTCTCATTGGTTGAGTGGGAGATGTTATTAATGATCCTAGCTTCAATATCTTTGGGATTAATTAACTGTCTATTTTGACTTAATGATGTAATTGATATATGGATTTTTTGTAGTCATTTGATTATTCAAGTAACAGGGGAAGTGGAATTTTTTAATATCCTTTTCTATCTTCGGTTGAAGTGTTTCTTTTATCAGTGATGCCTATGTGGGTAGCAGTAATTTGCAGATTTCTCCAATGATCCTTTGCAATTTAATAACCTGAAGTTAGCTTCTTTAGCCTCAAGAGATATCAGATGGGTCGTGCATATCACAAGCTTTAACTTTTCTTAGCTAGTTGTTGGTGAATGATTTAAATTTAGTTGATTGAAAGTTGTCTGTAATTCAAGTGTCGATGATGCTTATTTTAAAAAATAATAATAGTTTGTGTCTTGATTTTTACCATCCAGGGGGGCCAAAGTAAGCCAGGGTTAAGTACTCTGAAGAAATCCACCGAGGAAGATCGATTGAACACTACATGGTTACAATAATTTTCTTAACCTTTCCGGAATAGTTGAGTTTGTTATAATGAGGCCATTATTGGTACTCTTGTCTCTATTATATTTTAACACCAGTGTGATAAAGGCCATCTATCTTCTCTCGGACACACACACTATGACTTGCGTATAAAAAATGAAAATAAAACGGAACAACAACGTGTATTGTTTTATTATAGTGCAATGCTGTATGCATTTCTGCTGTTTGTAACTTTTGCAACATTAGCTGCAAAAGAAGTAACTGGTAGATATACTAGAGTTGTATATTGAAGCATTGACTAATAATCATAAGGAATGAGATGACTGAGAGAAGAGAATAAGGTGAAGGAAAATAGTAGTAGTAGGGTTAGGCTATGTCAAAAAAAGGAGATGGTTAAGTTACAGATAAAGTTCTAAGACACACCTTTTGTAATGAAATATAGTTGAAAAGTTGATATATTTAGTTAAATATTAAAATTAGAATATTAATTTTTCAGTTTTTCTTTTTGTTTATATTTTATTTCAGAGTAATATAGTTTGTAAAGATTTTCTCTTACGGATTTGAATACAATTCTCTATCACGGTGAAACTTGAGACTTTTGAAATATCACACACAATGCACAAACAATATTAAACCTTTTGTGATGAGTACAAATTTGAGTCTCACAACAAAGAATAGAAAAGAAAAATGACTATTCATAGATTTTCTCATATGCATATAAATCGACAATGAAAATAAGATTTTTATTAAATAAAATAAAACCCACGATTAGAAAAGTATGTCACAGGTATATGTGTCAATGTCATAAGTATATTAATGATTGGTCTTAATTTATAGGTTAAAGGAATCAAAAACTATTTAGTTAAAAATATTTCAAAAAAAAACTGTTTTCAAAATAAAAAAGCTTGTAAAAATTAGAAAAAAAAAATATTTTTTTTTAAGAAATAAAATTTATGATTTTTTAATAAAAAATAATTTACAATTTTTTTTTT
>JBBPBS010001075.1:9829771-9843517 GCA_037974835.1 Cicer judaicum | reverse complement strand
AAAAAAAAAAAAAAAAAAGAAAGACAGATGAAAGTGGAGTCATACTTTACATGTTGTCTACACCGATTGAAGTGTGTGTTTGGAAAGGATAGAATATACAATACAGTAACACCTCACACTAAGAGAGAAACATGGCGTGGATCAACGCAATTAGAAGGTATCTAAAAGACTACGCCTGTTTGGGTTTATGTCTGAAGCCACAAATCCTAGCTTTTGTATTTATTCATATTCTATGATATAGTTTCATTCCCTTAATCATCATGATCGTCATTCTTGACACCTTAGAAGAATGACTATACACCCTCCACATGATATCAAATCTTGTTTTCTGCTTCAGGAAACCACCTTTTGCATAACTGAGGCTTATGAAATTTCATTGACAAAAAGTGTCCTGCCATAATATTAAATTAAATAAACCTTGACAACAAATATGTTTAGCTCCTTGGAAGTTGATGTTATAAAAAATAATGTTGTATTAGGAGAAAGAATTAATAACAGGTGGCTTGAAAACAGCCGAAGAATGGAAATGTAGACGCCAAAGAGGTCTCTATCACACTGAAAAGGACACTCTTCAACACATCAATAATAGTGGCCAACCCTGTCCTTCTTACAATATTTTCTTTATCAGCTGTGTTATTTAGACACACCTACTTCCGATATTATATCTCGACACCGTATATTATTGAGTATGAAGTGACTTGAGATGAGACAATAAGTATCTTAGGAGATGAAAAAAACTATTTGAAATTCGGAAACCGTATAAATATATTGTATCTTTATCTAAATTTGTCTAAATAATATTTCTCTTCCTTTATATATTACCTACTTTATATTTAGAATATTCGCAAACAAGTCCTACCACGGTGACTTAATTTTTGCATCTCTTTGTATGGATTCTCCTAGATGCCAAGTTAAACATATAGTTTTATTTATCACAAGGTCGACCACAAACACATGGTCCCTCAAGGATTTCACCTGTGATAGGGAAACAACGTTAGTTGGACTTGATCTATTAGTGGTACAATATTTTATTGCAGGTTGAAAAACATATCAAGTTTTTTACTTATCAGAATGTGGGGAGATATGACTATTAACTTTAATGTATCGTGCACTAGTGAAAATTGCAAATTAAAGTTGAATTTACAAAGTTTATATATATATACACATATCAATGGTACTAACCAAGTTTATAATTATACCCTTAAAAGATGGATACTAAATTCTAATTATCATTAATAACTCTGTCTAGATAAAATTAATTCTAGTGAAATGAGTTTGTTTTAAAAAAGCATTCAAGATGTGAGACATGACAGAAGCAAAGACTTATGCCAAAAACAGATATGTTTGACTGTGTATTTTCTTTTTCTTTCATTGGTATGTTTTTGAGACAACACAAAGAACATATAATAAAACAAAGAATTGGTAGGGGGAGGGGGGAAAAATATGAAAAATATAAATTATATTTGAGGGTTGATTTTCAACCACTTGAAGATGTTACATACACACATTCAATTACTGCTATTTGCTAATGACTATACTTAACTGTCAAATAGTACAATCCACTGAGATAGGTAGATACATATATTTAAAAATACTTGAAAAAAAGTGCTTTTGACTAAGAGTACTTATGCCAATTGAGAAGCATATAGATACACATCCTCATAATATAAAACTTCCCCTTTTGTTGCCTCACCATTCTTCTCCATTTGGCAAATCTTCTATCCATGTTTCCCAACATTTCCAAATTGCTCCAACTAGTAACCTTGGCACACAATTTATTGGGAGTCAAAATCCTATCTGGCAATAGACAATGTCCCAATTGGATTCACGTTTGAAATCCAATGTCAAGGCTCCACTTGTTATTGGATTTGACACCAACACACGTGCTTTTCTCTCTTTTCAAAATTCATCTTAAATGCATAGTTTTTCAGTTAAATCATGCCGGCAATTAGTGATTGTCACTTCTCTAAAAGTGATTAATTTATAAGTACAAAAATAAGTCACCCTTACCTAAACCTCACATCATTAATCCTTTCAAACCTTAGGGGCCTATGATTCTACAAGCAGTTCAAATGAAGGACACATGTGAAGACTTGTTTTATTGCACATTTATTAGGATAATTCCAAAAAACTTCACGTGAGCACCATCATTCACCCTCTTGAATCATAATGAGGAATTGGGTTTGTTCTACCTCACAACAAGGGTCAAGCATGTGCTTTGTATGTGATAAGCTTGTCAAATAATGTCTCATTGTGATGGAAAAGATTGGCAAGCAAACTTTCATATATCTTATCTTAAAGCAGAAAGTATTAAAGATAAGATCTTTAGTAGTAGTAGCTCAAATTTGTGGACCTAAAGGGTTATGTTAAATAGTTACAGTGAAATTTGAGCTATTGAGAGTAGCACACTTAGTCAAAGGGTCAATATCAATTATCAACCTTTGGGGGACATGTTATTTCAAACGGTTGGTATTTTGTGCTGTAGTTCTATGCTTTGAAAGGAAAGTTCCA
Source organism: Cicer judaicum (assembly GCA_037974835.1). NCBI lineage: Eukaryota > Viridiplantae > Streptophyta > Magnoliopsida > Fabales > Fabaceae > Cicer > Cicer judaicum. The sequence continues at coordinate 9,841,006 of JBBPBS010001075.1, read as the reverse complement.
GGTTGGTGGTGAGTCTTACTGTGACTTATGCCTTCATGATGGGGTCTTGTGAAAAGCAATATCATGATAAATATTTAGATGATATGTGTAGTTCATGATGTGACTAACTAATTTGTATCTAAACATTTCGTTTGGATAAACATCATTAGCATCTTGTGATAGAGGGAGCCTTAGCTCTATGTCTAGCACATTGCTCCTTTGAATATGCAATACTGTGGTAGATTTTTATTTAGTGATATGACAAAATAATAGAGGCAATTTTTACATCAAAAGGTAACTTTTGAGGCTGTTATGCCAAAAATGTAAGTTATAACATGAAATCATAGCATAGCTAGGTCTACTATAAAATAACGTTTATAATTAAGAGACAATCTCGTCTAAGAAAGACAAAATTATATTTTTAAAGATTAAATAATATCGATTAAGGCATGTACTATTGAGATACATAAAAGTCTAGACACTGTATAAAATACAAATAAGATTGTGTGTGGTGTTGGAATTGAGGAGAGAGAAAAAATTATATATACGATATTGGTATTGATGTTGAATTTTATGTTGAATAAATATTTTTTGTTGACTAAATATAGTTTGATAATGTGAACAATTTATTTTAGAGTGGAAACTAAGTATTATTTTAACCAATGATTTATAAAATAAAGGTGAATGTCACAAATTTGTTCAATTTAGGTGGAACATACTCTCAATTCTTGGAGCAATATTCTCTAAACTGACCCAATTGTATGATGTGTTTGTGGAGCCTCAAAACTGAACTACTCCATCAATTGGGAGTATATACTACTCCAAATATTAACTCCTTTTGTCAATTTGTGAATAAATACTCTCTATATTAATATTCTAAAGGAAAACAAATGTATATGTCAAAAAAGAAAAAAAAAACATTTCAATCATTAATTACAATGATTTGTAGGTTTCATTTTTTTCTAGCTTGTATATTCAATTGGAGAGTGAATGTTCATGTAGACAACAAAAAGTTAGAAAAAAAAAAGTTTCTAAAAAATAAACCAAACATTTGGATGATGAACTTAGCATGTTTGATATTCAAATTCAACATCTTAGAAATAAAGTAATAAATAAGTAGCATCCTTTGAGTTTGAGTTATTTGGTAAATGCAAGCCGCTATAGTTTGGATTATTTAAATTAACATCTCATGATATCATCAATGGGTTGGCTTATTGGGGCCTTGTGAAACATAATAATGAGAAAAGTTAGATGATATGTATCCTTCATCATGTGACTAACTGAGATTGCATGTATAAACGTTTGTCAACATTCTCTATGGACACACATCATGCAAATGAGTTTTAATATGTGGGAGGGATATTGATGGATAATTGTGTATAGAAGAGGACGACTTTGTTGGAATTGAATAATTTAACATAAATAAGAGTCTTATAATTGAGTTGCATCGGTTAATGTTAAGGACAAAACTACATCTCCCAAAAGGTTATTTGATGTCTACAAATCTGTGTAGTATTTCTTCACAAAATGACAAGAGGACTAAATTGTTAACAAATCATGCTCCATGACCATTTCAAACGTAGAAAAGTACTTATCTGTGCTTAATTTTAAAAAGATCAGTGGCCGCCGACAAATTCTCCTTAAATTATTGGTAGAAGAAACTCTTACGATTATAAAATTTAAATATGTTGTTATTATCATAAATTCTTCTGAAATTTTGTGATGTTTTTTTGTTACAAGATCAGTTGTTGAGTTTTGTGAAGTGTTAAGTACCACAAATATAGTGAATAGTAATTTGTATGGATTTTGACCACCACAAATTTATGTTTGATTATTTTTTTTTATTTCTCAATTTTATATTCTCTTCAAAAAAAATTATTTATCTTCTCTATGACAATTCCTACTTTTTATTTTTTTCTCTTCATTTCTTACTTCTATTATATATATTAAAATAAAATTAGTTAATAGGCTAAAGTATAACAAAAATAAATTTAGAGGCCGCAAAGAAATCATTAGATAGATTAAGTAAATTTAATCATTTATTTTTAAGTTATAATGCAATTTTGATTCCGTTAAAGTGTATAATAGTCAAAATGAATATCTATGTATTATAAAACAAAGTCACAATTAGATCAAACTTTCAAAATAAAAAGACATATAATAATAAATAACATTTTAAAAGAAAGTCAAAACAAGCCATTTTTCCGAAAACTTTAAATCAAAATTATTGAAAGTACAACGTTATTACCGTGTAGAAAGATAAATAACGTCTTGATATAAGAATAACAATTTTAAAAAACTTTAATAAGTTAAAGATTTGTATTACAGTTTTGCCAAAAAAAAAAATCACAAAAGTTAATTGATTATCATGTCCTTTATCTTTCAAAAAATATCATTTATCTTGTTGTAGATCAAAATAATCTTTTATCTTTCTAAACAAAAATAATATTAGACTTTTAATTCTTTTTTCAAACTTGCAGAAAAACAATCATATTTTTTTCTTCTTCTAAAATACAATTATCATTATATCTTTATTTTTGAATTATAACACAATTTTGGTTCCATCAAAGTGTATAATAGTCAAAATAAATATATCTATATTAGAAAACAAGCTTTGTCGCATAAATTTTTTTAAAGTAAAGACGTAATGATGAATAATATTTTAAAAGAAGGTTAGTCCAACATTATTACCACATAAAAAGATAAATGATATCTTGATACAAAAAATAATAATATATTCTCAAAATTTTAAATTAAGGTAAAACTTAAATCAGATAAGTGATCGAATTATGTAGAATAATTAAAATTAAAATTTATAATAAATTTTGATAAAATATGGAACTCTGAATTATCGGAAACAAAAAAAAAAGTAATGATAGTACTACCACGGTTTTGCCAAAAAAATTAGGCACAATGTTTCCTTAAACGACGAAGATAAGTTATAAAACGACACAATGGTGGTGTGGTGGCAGTGTTTTGTTCTCAGAAAGAACTCGAACGCGTTCAAAAACGACACTTAATCTAGGAAGAAGAATACTCAAAATCAAGCATGTCGTGTTGTTTACCTTGCTTCGCATCTTTAACATGTGGTCTCTGCTCCTCCGTTGCATCTGGAATCTCCCAAAAATCCGCTAGAATTGGTTACTGTTTTCTCTTTGGCGCCTCTCTCATTATTTCTTGGATTCTCAGAGAAGTTGGAGCACCCCTTTTGGAGAAACTCCCATGTAACTTCTTTTCTTTTGCTAAATATTACAATTTTATACTCACTTTCTATTTGGTTTAAGAATTCATTGGTTAACTATATGATCAATTGCCTTTCCTATTTTCCTTTTGTTTTATATTCATAGCCAATGGTTTTTCATAAATTTCATGATTACCAATTCTGTGGGTTGAATTTGCCTTTTCGGGTAGCTCATATATCACGTTAATAAATGTATAATTTATTCAATTAATTTGAGAAAAACTTGAAATATTGGTGGAATATCAACACATAGAATATGATTATTTAGAATCCCTATAAAAAAACAGTTATTTCCCTCCTTATGATAATCTTTCTATTTGATTGTGTTGTCAAATATTGGCCATCGCTGATTGTGGTGTCAGAACTTTTGACTGCCCTCATGACCAATTTGTGAAGGATTGTGGCACCGTGGTGTTTTACAGTGGACTTTTAGCTTTCTGCCATCTGCAACTGATAACATTAGAATTTACAAAATGTCAATCGCAGATAGCACAAAATAGTTGTTTGTTCAAATTTAGCTACTCAATATGCTTCTACGCCATTATAGCATTATTTGACATTTTGTGCTGAATGGAACAATAGTGATTTTCTCAAACTCTACTACGCTATAGTGACTATTTAACAACACAAATGTCAGTATATAAGTTTTTGGATACTTTCACGAGTTTTTGGATACTATGCTGGGATTTTAATGTGTTTTACTTCCTCTTTTCATTTGGTATATAAATTAAAACTTTCAGGGATAGATTCATCGGATACCCACACAAAGGAATGGTATCAAGTACAAGCAGTTCTTCGCGTGAGCTTGGGAAATTTCTTGTTCTTTGTTGTTTTAGCCCTCATTATGATTGGTGTGAAGGACCAGAATGATAGACGTGATTCATGGCACCATGGTGGATGGACTGTAAAGACAGTGATATGGCTTTTGCTAATTGTCCTTGCTTTCTTCATTCCAGATGCACTGACGCTAGCATATGGTATGCTCTGTAACCCTTATTTTCTACCCCTTGGTTCCTTGTGAGATTGATGATTGAAACATGTGCGTTTACAATATCTGCAGGATTCATATCAAAATTTGGAGCTGGCTTGTTTTTATTGATTCAAGTGCTTATTTTACTTGACTGTACTCACTCTTGGAACGATGCATGGGTTGAGAAAGATGAACAAAAATGGTATGATTAAATTCTTTATATGATACTTTTTGGTATGATTTTCTATTTGCCAGTTTGATCTTAATAAATTTGCATATTTAGGTACATTGCTCTACTTGTTGTATCGCTCGGATGCTACATTGGAGCATTTGCGGTGTCAGGAATTCTTTTTATTTGGTTCAGCCCTGGTGGATATGACTGTGGTCTCAATGTCTTTTTCCTTGTCACGACGATGATTCTTGCTTTTGTGTTTGCAGTTGTTGCTCTACATCCTAAGGTAACGAATAGAGAATGCCTTTAAGCAATTGAAGCTGTAATATGTTCCATGCTTTTGTGCAATATGAGTTGCTTGGTGATGAGAGAACATGCGACGGTTCTACAATTTCCAGTAACATTCTTTTTGCATGCTTCAATGAAATCCATGTTTTTTTGTTGAAGGATAGAAGGGATAGAAGATAAACTTAATAACTTATTATCTTGTGATTTGTCACTTTTTCCATTATGGAATTGGAACATGTTGGGTTGGGTCTTGCTTGTTCCCATGCTTATCAACTCGACATTGGTGACCGTGAATTGAATCTTACTGTGATTCATAAGATATATGATCAGTAATTAAAAATTACATAAAGTATATTTTAACATATAGAAACTTTTAAAACATAAAAGTATTATCATTATCAAGTCAAACAACTGAAACATGTCATTGCATAATCTGATATATCACAAATACACATCAAAGAATTCCAATATCCAAGTCATAAGTCCAAATGACAAACAGTGCCTGGTTGCACAAATTTCAAGTGTTCATGTCATAGATTTGTAGTGCAAAAACAGGTGAATGGAAGCTTGTTGCCAGCATCTGTGATATCACTTTACTGTGCATATGTGTGCTACACGGGTCTTTCTAGTGAACCTCGAGGTTATGAGTGCAATGGTCTCAACAAGTCCAGAGCCGTAAACACGGGCACGCTCATTCTTGGCATGCTAACAACAGTACTGTCCGTGTTGTATTCTGCGCTTCGTGCAGGATCTTCAACCACATTCTTATCACCTCCATCTTCACCTAGAGCAGGTAACACAACTCTTTTACCATCTCATTTATACCATAGTTTAAATCCTTTTACACGGCTCTATATACCATAGTTTTGATAAACATATATGCTAGTTCATACTTCATATCCATATAATAGTTTTTGGAACATGTTTCCTCAGGTGAAAGCAAGCCTCTTCTTGAAGAAATGGAAGAAGGAAAGACAAAAAAAGAGGAAAAGGAAGGGCGACCAGTTAGTTATTCCTATTCATTCTTCCACCTAATATTTGCATTGGCTACCATGTATTCAGCCATGCTTCTTTCTGGATGGACGAGCTCATCTGAAAGCTCGGATCTGATCGATGTTGGTTGGACATCGGTATGGGTTCGGATCGGAACAGAATGGGTTACTGCTGGATTGTATCTGTGGACTCTCTTGGCTCCTTTGATGTTTCCTGATCGTGAATTTGCTTAGTTCTATTGTATGGAAACCAATTACCAGGAAACCATTAAAATATTTTATTAAATTTTGTATATTCCTATGTGTAAGATAATTAATAATTATATGATCTTATTACTATTAATGTATTATTATTTGTGTATTTGAGTTAATTTGTTGTTGTAAGATAACACAATATGTGATTTTTTAAATTTTTATTATGATTCGGTATTGTAAATTAAATCATTTAACTCTTAGTAAAATTATGTATTAAAAAAATCATGTTTTTATTGACATATCTTAATTATTGACTTTTTCTTCAATATCTTGGTCTATATGTTAATTGCTAATTGAACTTATTGATTTTTTTTTATTATTCAATTGTATTGGTGATGTTTTTCTAATGTTCTCTTTGATGGAAGACAGAATCATTTGATTGTCTTAATTTCTCTTTTAAGTTTCTGCTCACTTTCCTGTAATTATTTGGAAGAAATAACTAATTGCAACTATTTTGGAATTAATTCTAAGTCTCTTATCTAATATTAATTTCTGTACTAAAAGCTATACAGTTTCTATATGTGTAATTTATATTGTCAATATGTGATACTTTATTGGCAATGTATCTTATGTTTCATAATAAAATATAGAAATTGTTGTCGTATTAGATTATAGGGCTTACAATTTTCTCTCTTGCAATAGATATTGAATAACAAAAATAATAGTAAAAGTTTTAGTTACTTTATTAAAGTTATTTTCATTTAGTGAAAATAACCAGTTTTTAAATCATAAATAACCAATTTTTTTACATAATCATTTTTTAAACTATGAATAATCAGTTATTTATGAACAAATATTAAAAAATAATCGGTTTTGAGAAGAAAAAAACAATTTAAAATTGTATTTGTCGAAAATCAGTTGTATAATAAAAATATCAGATCGGTTATTTAGCTATAACAAAAACTAGATTTGATTATGCACAGGTAAATGTATGTAAATGTATTTTCAGAACTATATGTGTTAGTGTTATTTAAAATGATTTTAAGAGAGAGAATGTTAATTTTTTTATAATTTTAAAATGAATATGAATTGGGCTTAAAAAAATACCAACCGTACAGAATCTTAATTGTTAACTTAATTTGATCTGTTGGATCAATTGAGTGATAGCCCAATCAGTTAATGGATAGTTAAGATAAAAGAAAATTTGAGAGAAGGGTAGAAGTAGTCAAGTAGATAATACAGTATTAAATGTTAGAGAGAAATGTGTATACCTATCTCTTGAAGTGTAAGTTGCAATTATTTAGTGGTAATAAGCTAATTGCCGGTATTTACATCTTGCTTTATAATATTTCTGTCAATTAATTGTAATTAATAAAAGTATTTTAACAAATAAAACTTATTTTATTATTAAAATAAACACAATTTATTATTTTTGTTAGAAGCTATACACCACTCAAATAGAACATGGAAGTATTATTTTTCAATTAGATCAATTATTATTTTTATCAAAATACTCATAATTATTGTACTTTTTTCTAACTAGCAATAAATACAATGATAAAAAAATAAATAATCTAACCTAATGATTAAGTCTGGTAAGACAATATAAATCGTTGACAAATTTAATAATACCATGTGGCGAATATAATTTAAAATATAATTTCATAAAGTATAATGATAGTTAGCCAAAATATATTGGTCGATAGGAGTTAAATTTTAACTTCTGTGTATAAATATAAATTATACAAATTATATGTGAAATACATCGACCAATACAAATTTTATTCGCAAATTGTCTTTTTTAATTTTTTACTTATTATTTATTTAACACTCTTTAAAATAATTAAAGAATTTATAGTTGAGAAACATAATTTCTTCTTTATGGATATATCTTTTTAACAATTTTTGGTACTTTGTGTATTTTTGTATCTAATTTGTAAGAGGATATACAAATCACACATTCTCAACCTCTTTATATATCTTACAAGAAAATACAAGGTGATCAAAAACATGAAGAAATAAAAAAATTGCTGAGTAGCTTAGTTCATATTTTGTAAAAGTACAAATCTAAATCTTTCTCAACCAAAAATCTACTCTACACAGCACCACCAATTCTGAACATAATTAATTAATTAATCTCAGGAATACTTTGCAACACAGGTTTCCATTGCCTATGATGTCCATGATCATGATTCTCATTGACATGATCTCTAGCATTTAATAAACCAACCAAAACTTGTTCAGCAGAAGCATGTCCTGTTCCTCCAACACCTTGTTTCTCTGTTCCTCCCAACAACACTGCAAGCTCTTTCTTTGATATCTTTATTTTTACTTTTCCATTAGCATCTGAAGAAGCTCTAAGTGCACCTAAAAGCCTCTCTTTTTCTTTATTCCCTAAACTCAATCCATGAACTTCATCAAACACCTTGCTTGAATTCATTTTACTCTTGTGCTTTGATGTCAATGAACCCCAATCTTCTCCGGCCCACTCCATCGACGATGCCGCCTCACAACAATTTCCCATAAAAATGTTATATTTGTCTTTGGCGCGTGCGGATTTTCTCCAAAAATATTTGCTCAAGTCATCAGAGACAACAAACAAACAAACAAAAAAGTATGAAAAAGAAAAACTAGCTAATTCTTTTTTTTTTTTTTAAAGAAGAAGATGAAGATAAATTCTTATGTATGATTTATGAAGAAATATGCTTATGTTGAAGTGTTTGTGTAAATTGAATGACAAGAGAGATTTTTGGGGTGGTGAGTTTTTGATATTTATAAGGGTGTCGAAATGTAGTAATATAATTGGGCAATAGGAAAATTGACTTTTGGTTATGAATTAATTTAACAATTGGATTAAGTAGTAACCCATGTGGCAGCTAGATCTGGTCATTTGTATAATTGTATATTTGTATATGTGTATGAGGAGGGTTGGCTAAGTTTCATTGACCAATTAAATAATATAATGTTAATTAATTATATATATGCCGTGTAGGACCCATGATGAACATAGGCACTTGATTTGGTCCCTTTGCTTTGCTTTTTCTTTTTCATGTTAATGTGTGAATAGAGTGGTGAAATAGCATCTTTGGGGATGCTAAGCAATTAGTGGGTGTGAACAAGCTTTTGCCATTGGAATCTTGGACTCAATCTGGATATAATTGTTAGCTTCTTATTTCCATTTTTTTTACCTTCACGTGTGGGAGTCGTATAATTACTTTGCGTAATCTTTTATCCATCAAGACTATACATTGTTCATTTGTAATTAAGGTGCAACCGTGCCACCTGTTACATTATTATTACATTCATTAATTAACGGGTTAGATCATGTGTTGTAATCATAAATCTAAATTATATAAAATAAACCGGTTTTATTAATTCTTTTATAAATTTTATAAAAGGTTACGATTTATTTGTTTCTTTATTTAAAATTAATATTATTTGAATAAATTATCTTTTCATTCAGTTAAAATTAATTATTGCCTTTTTAGTGTTTCTGGGGGGGGTGGGGGAAACCACCTCTTAAATATAAAATTTTATCGATTAAATTGCAAGAATAAAAAAAATAATTGTAATATTAAATTTATTAAAAATTGATATTGTTTTTGTGATCATATATGTTGTATATTGTTAGTTTTTTTTCCTTGAAAAAACATATTTTACTCTTTTCTTTTTACGGGAAGGGAGTACAAAAATAGTTCAAGTAAGAAATAATTGTAAGAAAATAACGGATTGGTAATTATAGTTGATGGATTAGTTTGGTTGAAATTAACTATGGATAATTTTGAAATATTAATTGAGGAAGAGTGTTCAATATCAAACTGTCGTCATCACTAGTAATTTATAATAACGTAATCAAGTGTATTTTGTAATGACATAGTAAGAATGTTGGGATAGAACCAAGAGAAGAAACAAAAGTGCCGTAGTCTAATCCTACAAGAAGATTAATTTTAATAATTCAACTTTGCTGATGCTAGCTTGCACATAGATAAAAAACCAACGTGCGTTGTTTATAAGAAAAATTGAGGAAATATTAAATTTTAAATTTTAAATCTATGAAATATTAAATCAGACAGCCACATATATGGTTCTCTAAGCTGGCTATAGTGTATATTTTGCATTGGTGGTTGAGCGCATGTGCAATGTGTCTAAACACATAATATTAAAAGAAGTTTCTTAGAAGGAAAAATATTCCTCAATTATTCATAGAGCGTGGTACCGAATAATTATTTTTAGTACTAATAATTGGAAGAAAAAAATGACATCATCTATGATTACTATGTAGAGAGAGAGAGAGGCATCGACTCACGAATTTATTTGTCTTGCAATTCACAATGGTGTGTTTTGTTGATCTGTACACCAACAGATTGCAGAAAACAAAACATTATATGATTCGTTACACCTTTTTCTTTCATTTCCAACAAAACTTAATATTACTTCAAGTCATCTGTACACCAATGACTAGCGGAAAGAAAATAAAATCATATATATATATATATATATATATATATATATAAAAGATTTATAGCACGTTAGAGGTTTAATGACTCATCAACTATTTTATAAAGATTTGAAATAAAGGTTAACGTTGGAAAGTTCTAATTAGAAATATAATGACTAAAATAAACAAGAAAAATAAATAAATAAATGAAATGTTATTAATAAATAAATAGCTTAATTGCAGTTTTGGTCCTTCTATTCTAATTGAATCGCGAAAGCAGTCTCTTTATTTTATTTCTCCTCAGTTTTGATCATAAACAAAATTTTGGTTCAAAACTTAATAAAATTTCATTTTTTAAAGTCATACTACACCACCATTTATGATCATAAATTTCATGAAAATGAGATCTTGAGGCATAGTGTGACCTAAATAAATACAAAAAAAAAAAAAATTCATTAAATTTTAGACCAAAATTGACGAAAAACAAAATATGTGGACTACTTTCGCGATTAAGCTAAAATAGGGGGACTAAAACTGTAATTAAACTTAAATAAATAAGATAAAGAGTTTATGAAGGATTTTTTATGTTTAAATTGTTCGTTAGGCTTAATTTTTTTAATGAGTTTTAATTAAAATTAAATTAATAAAAAAAATTGAATTTAATATCTAACTAAAACAATCTTTAGTTAAATTTTATTTTCCTTAAAATTGATAGACAGTGTATCCTTATAATTGAAAAGTAAATTCAAAAAACCTAAAACTGTACTCTTATAATTTTGTTCAAGATCACAAAACTTCCAATTTCACATATTTTTATAGATATATGAAAATCTATTTATAGATTGGTCCAAATATTGCATATTTATTATTATTTTTTAAATATAATATTGACATAATTGCTCTAATAGTTCATTAACTTAATTTCAGGTAATGTTATTTATTTATTTATTTATTTTTGAT
>JBBPBS010001075.1:9797146-9812277 GCA_037974835.1 Cicer judaicum | reverse complement strand
ATGAGTAAAAACAACCTTCGTTGTTTGAGAAAGTATTTATATAATATTATAAAAAGTTGCTCAACAAAAAATTTTAAGTTTTTAACTTTAGATGAATTAAATATAAATATTTTAAATATAAAAAAAATTAAGATAAAAATAATAAAAATATGAATTTAAAATACAAATTTTAAACTATTTTTTTATAAATAAATATTTTATAATGTTGTAAATATATCTGTAAAAATTTCTTCAAATTAATAAATATATTAATTTAACAGTAAAGATTAAAATTATATGTATGATCATTTTAAAAAGACTAGAAATTAAATTTATTTTTTATAAAAAGTAAAATTTAAAATTTGATAACAATTAAAAAAATATTTAACTCATTAATACGTGAAATAAGTAAAAACTAGCTTCCTTGTTTGAGGGAGTAATCAAACCTTACGGGTTGTTTATTTGTTTTCCGTTTTATCATCACTTAAAAAAAAATCCTTTAGATTCCTCCTTATTACAATCATGATTTATGATTCAAGTCGTTGATTTAGTGAATCTAATTGATCAATAAAATACTGTAATATCATAAAACTGATAATAGTTCTGTATAAGAAAATAATTATGCGGTACATCCAATTATTATAATAATATAAAGGTTTAAATATTTTATTTTAGATTTTTATTTTATGCAAAATGAACTTTTAATTCTTTAATTTTTAAAATTGGTTTTTTGTTCTTATGATTTTTTTTTCCTCTCATTATGTTGGATGGTGTGATAATCTCATTAATGATATGACATTAAAATCACATTTGTGAGTTGCATGAAATATTTTTCATATCATTATCTTTTTAATTAATTGTATCATTTACTTTATTTATATATTAAAATAAATTAAATAAGTTTTAAATACTTTTCATCTAAATATTTTAAATTTAAATTATTATTGCATAAAACATAAATTTTAAAATTTAAGGTTTTAGTTTTAGTTTTATGTAAATATCTTAAAATTTTAAATTATTAGGAGAAGTTAAATAAAATAAATAAATTTTAAACATTTTATTTAAATTTTTTAATATATAAATAAAATTAATTACAACATTAATACATAAAAAATATTTTATTCAACTCATCAATGTCATATAAATATCATATCATTAATAAGTTAAAAATGTAAAGACAGAAAAAAAAAATCTCAATATATAAGGGATCAAAACACTGATTTTTAAAAAAAGTAACTAAAAAATTATTTTAAACAAATAAAAAAACCAAAAATACATTTAAATCTTTTATAAATTTGTCAGCTTGTCACAAACAACACATCTGGAAAGCATGATATCACATGAAGAAAAACATAGTTCTGTTGCACATTTAAAATTTAAAATTTCCCTTGCATCAATAAAACATATGAGATTCTGATTCCTACTATGCAAATTAAAAGGCCTCACCTAACTATATATACATTTCTTTAATTCGTAGTTTAGATATGTAGTAGTAGTAACAAACCAAAATATTCATTAGAAAGAGAATAATACTATGATTGGAAATATGATAATGGCTGACGTAAGTAAACACACATTGTGCCATTTTCTAGTGGGTCAAGTCTTTGGGACTGTTCTGCTTATAATCACTCAAATTGCAATTTTCTTTAATGTGATTTTTTTGCTAAGAAACAAAAGGAGTCCTTAGATGTGGGATTATTTTAAGAAAGTGGGTCAGTCCATTATGAGCCGCCAAAGCCTAATTTGCTACCTCATGCAATTTACCTTCACCCACACAAACTTTAATTCATCAATACAAGTTAATATATATTGCTAACTGCTTGCTTGTGTAGTCTAAACTAACTACAAAGTTTGATGTATAAAAAAAAACTACAAGATGTAATTTGTGTAAAAATAATACAAAATTTTATAAATTTGAGACGATATAGATTGTATACAGTCATCGCTACAATTAGAATAATTTGATTAAAATTAAATGTGAATTTTAACTATGATATTTTTATTATTTTTAAAATTATAAAAAAATAGTATGTTTTTTGTACTAAATAGTCTTCGATCAAATAATCATTAATGTTTTGATTGTGAATAGTCTTTGATCAAATAAATGAGAATTCTAGCGTAACAACTGATTACTAATTATTTGGAAGAAAAAAATTTCTTAAGAGATTTTAGAAAAATACAATATATGATGTTTGGCTAGTCAAGTGGGTCCTATACATAAATAGAGTTGGGCCCAGGGCCCATCCTGCCAAATGCAACGAGTTCCGGCGGGGCCTCCTGTCACGGTGAAAGTTCTGTGTGTGTGTGTGACCCACTTTGCTGCCTACTCCACAATCTGAGGTCCATAGAAATTTGTCAGAACTCATAATAACTCACTAATCTTATAATAAGCTAAGGGAGAAAAAGGTTGCTAAAGATATGTTTGCTTTCTTCAAAATATTTCTGGTTCTTATTAAAAACCGCCCAAGAAACTCCCGTACCATATGAGTAATTATAAGATAAATATTTTCCTTTTTTATTAATAAAAATCATATTTTTTAGTATTTTCTATACAAAAATTGAAAAATATGAAACAAAATAACAATTAAAAAATAATTATTATAACAGCAACATATAATTATTTTTATTTTATAATAGGAGCTCTATTTAAAAATATTCTATTTTTTACTCATTCAAAATTTATGTAGAAGTTATTCTTTCCAAAATGATATGCCATGCTTATTAGGATTTATATAAGTTTGCAATATTTATAAATTTAATCCATTGATCATTTGATAAAATTTGAAATTAATTATTTGTCTAATAGCACGGTGACGTGATTTTGAGTGTTCTAGCTAGACTCTAATCAATCAATAAAAGACTATCATTGTAATTATATAATATTTTTTTTTTCTTGTAAAATTATAGATGATTATTTTAAAAAATTAAATTCTTTAAAAATTAATTTTAATATAAGTTATAATAAAATTATATAATTTTTTTTTCTTAAAAAAGATAGTAAATGTTCAATCAATATTAATATATTTATCGAGTTAACGTTTAAAAATATTATATAATCTATTTTATAATATAATAAATTATAAATAACATTTTAACCATTTTAATTTAGAAAAATGTATTTTAATAAATACAACAATTGTATGACGATGAATAATTAATGTTGTTCTATATGTCGTGTATTCATTAAAAAAACAATTAATATATATTTATATATTGTGTTACCACTATGATTAAGGTAGATGATGTATAACTTCACAATAGGATTTGTCACTTATAATTTAAAGACTAATTAATAAATATATCCTGCTAACTACTTAGTAAAATAAAATATAATGTCCTAAAAACATAGAGTATAGGACCACCATACTATGTACATACTAGCTAAAATACCTTAAAAACGCTCATTCGCAACAGAATTACCATGACCCATTTAATCCTTCCTGACAACAAGAAAAGGTTTTTGTGCTGAGAATTATTAAGACAAACTTTTCATAAAACTCCAACTAATGTTTATGGTCTTGACTTCTGATCATGGTTGTTATTCTTCAGAGAGCATCAAGTTTGCAAATTAGTCCGTATTTTTTTTTTTTGTGTGCATATTTTAAAATTTTATATTATATATTTCTAACGGAAAATGCTTTTAGTCATGACAAGATTATTCACAAACATCACAATAGAAAGAGCAAGTACCCAGTCAATAAATTGTGTTTTTCATTTTTTCCGTCACACAACAAATCTAATCATTGTCATTTAGTTGAGATGTGTTTGTAATTTTTTGCTTCGTGACAAATAACATGAGTGTTTTATGAATTGAACTCTAGTTGTAAAAAGAAAATGTATATAAATATTTACTTTTTCAAAGAGTGTGTGGATTTACCAAGAGACTGACAAATTATTGAATTTTTTATTTAAAGAAATTTTATCTGAGACACATTAGATATTATATAAAAATATTTTTTTTAGTAAATATTTAAATTTAAATTCATCATATAGTAGTAATTTAGTCATTTCTACTGGATTCAATCTCCATTAGTACATTTAGAAGTGATTTAGCGTTATTTTAGTCAATCTTTAGTTTTCCTTAAAAAAATTAAAAACAATTGTTTCTATTTATTTTTTTGAAAGAAAAAAAAAACGGGACCATCTCGTGTTATTAAACCACAACCATATAATGTTTTCATCAAATATTCGTTCAACTACATAAACAAAAAATGTATAAGCTCGACACATAAACATAAAACAAAAATCCAACAAAGTAAATCTCAATAAAAGGGAATGACTTCTAACCGAAGTTTATATTTTATGTTTTACAAACACCACATTGAGAGTTGTTTAAATTTTTTATATACATGTTAAAAACTCTAATAATTAAAAGAAAAAGACACATCATTTAATCAAACTATTATTATTTTATTTTCGGTGTGTCTTCATCATTAATGTAAAATATAATAATATTATACGGGAAAAAAATTAAAATTGTCTTAAAAATTAAAGATAACACTTTAAGTTTTTTTTTTATTACTAAAATGATATTTATTGTGTGAGATAAAGAGAGTACCATTCAATCAAAATTTAAAGGACATAATTTGTTCAATATTGATTAATTTAAAAATAAATTTGTTCAATGTAATCAGCACCAGGTTATTTCCCCATTTAACAAATGTCTATGACAACAATATAGCGTGGAACACTACTATAGATAATCCATAATAGACAACATTCTATTCGGTCAAAAAAAAATAAAATTAGACAATGTTCTTTTTGAATTCCAACTCTTAGATGGTAGCCTTATTGCATTTTTTATTTTAACAGTGACATTGCAGTGATTCATCGTAGTCTTACCAATTTCACTTTAAAATCAAGCATGCACTTATAAGAATTTTAAGAACAAATAAACCTTTTAGATCATAGTATTTTCTTCTTTGCATACCTGAGTTTGGGAATCAAACTACAATCACATTGTCTCTACTAATGCAGCCAAAACTGCCTCGAGCAATTCTTTCATATCTGTGTGAACCAAAATCATCAACTCTTCTTTTTTCACTTCTCATTTATGTTTCACTAAAGCAAGAGTTTGGTCTATATTTTTTTTATAACATTAAGTTTTATTTTATTTTTTATTTAGTTTTTTTAAATTATATTATATTTATATCGATAGCCATGTCTTACTTTCAACAATATTGCCTAATGCATTTGATCGTTAGGAACTTTATTAAATATTACAATAATATATCTTTAATTTTAATCATTTTGAAAACAATCATCAAATTTTATAAGAACTTTATTTCTTGGTTTTTCAACAATTATTTAAACATGAATAGCCTCTAAAGCATAATTATAAAAATTTATTTATATAATCAATGTCATGAAATTCATCAACTTACAAACAATTGGACATTCAACTCAATCTGTTGTTTGAATTAAATGTTCAAATTCAATATATTGCATACTTAATTTAATATATTTTAAAGACTAATTATACAAACAAAATATAACTTAAAATACTAAATAAATAAAAAACGTAAAGAATTTAAACCAAAATTAAACTAAAGTTAAACTTAAAATATGTGTTAAAAAAATATAAAAGATTAGACTCTCATTTTAGTAAAACATAAAGAAATTTGGGATGTATTTTGTTCAAAATAAATTATAATTAAAAAATTCCTAGAATTATTAACTTTTTATAATTCAACGCAAGCAATCAAATCTCTGGTTAACTCAAAAATCAGGATCGAAGACACTGCGTTTCTAACTCCATCCCATCGCATTGCGTCACCGTAAATGGGATAAATTTAGCTCTTATAATATGTCATCAACATCGTTATCAACTTACTTCCCTCATCTACTATCTTATCATAATATATTAAAAATAATTAAAAAGATTACAACCTGTCATTGTTTTCCGACGTGGCGCAGATAAAGACAGCATACGAACATAAATAAAATGACATATATCAATGAAGAAATACTAAATTTGACATACGTGTATTTGTAAAAAAAAGTTGCCATACGTCTCTAATTCATGTTAGATTTCTAAGATGTTTGTTATATGATTTTTTTTTATGTTGGATTTTGTATTTAACAAACATTTTCATATCTCTAATTTCCTCAATAGTTAGCAAGAATTTGAATATTATTAGGAGTTGGTTATAGTTAGCTATGAGTTAGTTAGTATTGACTATAAATTAGTTAAGATTTGTTATCATTACTATATAAAATGTATTGTAATCAATTTTTTTAATTGAATCGATTTCAAATAATTCAAGCTTTCTCTCAATTTTTATTTTGTTGGTTTATATTATATTTTTCAACATAGTATCAAAGTCATGATTTAGAGATTATCTTAATTATTGTTGGAGATATGAAAGCTTTCAATGGTGATATATGGTTGTACATTATATAAGATTGGATTGTTGTATATAGATAGTTGAGTTGGTAAGTTAAGAGAAATGGAAAGAGTATTGAAAAAGAAGATCAATAGTTTGCTCCTTAATACTAATATTTATTCCTCTCACTGACATTCACCTATAAAAAGAAATGTATGATTGGATTTATAGATCTAAACTTTTGTGAAGCTATTGAAGTCAAATTTGGGATTCATAACGCTTTGATAATTATTGTTCATCACAACGGATATGATTGTATTCATTTCGATTTGAACAAAGAGCTTTATTAATACATGGCAAAAATTATATGTCGTCTCTTTTTTTGCTTTTTTAAAAAAAAGTGCCTAGACACATGTTTACTTGCTTTCAAATGGTTTTTGATATCAGATACATAAACACATGTTAGGTTGATTTTGAATTTTAGAACCTTAAGTGACCCACATCTCTCATGATTTTAATGGGTAGGTGGGTGGATCATTCAACAAGAAGAATGAGGTTCTAAGCCGATATAACCCATGCTTAATTCAATTCATGTATACTCTATATAGTTCTGAAGAATGAAGCGTATAAAATGTTTAGTGATTTTTATTTGAATGCTGAATTTCTGACCAATTTATATGTATATACACTCTCATATGAGATTCACGCAAGAAAATTCCAAAACTTCGTGTGTATGTGTGTGTATATGACTGCACTTGTACCAACTAATGTGATATTTAAAGTTGGATTTGAATAATATTATGGATCATATAAAATTAATTAGGATGACCAATTCGAATATGAGCATATTATTTCAAAATATTGGAGTATTTTATGTTCTTTTATATTTTATTATATATATTCTCTGTATAATTCTTGTCTTTAATTATATAAGATAATTTTTCTACACTCATTATTCAATACATCGTCTTTTTTCTATTTTTTTTTAATATTATATCGTTAATGTATCAAATCATCACATCACTTCCTTTATTTATATATCTCATTAAATGTAATGAATAAATTTTTTTAGTTTAAATAAAAAATAAAATATAGTTGTCAATTAATCAATTATATATCTAATAATTATTTATAAATTAAAATTTTACTATTGTACAAAAATAATTTCACTATAAACTTCGGTGATTTGTGTATCTGTCCCTTGTATTTCTATTATTTATAATGGTAATGACGTCGTAGAATTATTGAAACTAATTGGATATATTTATTTTAAATTTGTATAAAAGAATTATATATTAACCATAATAAGCAAGGACTACGTACAATGACAGGTTATATAAACCTATTAACATATATAAAATGACTCAGTGACACCGCTGAAAAACAAAATGAAGTTATTTTCTTCTCCAAAAATCTATTATGGTTGAAAACCAGAATTGGCGATTTGTCCTTTTTGCCCCCACACAATTAGTATTGACACGGCTTATATGAAAACAAAAGCAGCAAAATCCTTTTCATGTGTTTCCGTGGTGGACAATGCACATGACATTAGTGCTAGTGCATCTTTGCTTCTAAATTATAATATTGAAGGAGCCAAAATAATTTTTTTGAATATAAAATAAATTTTGATATGTTTGGTGTAGTCCAATAGAATTTGATTTTACTTCTACTTTTTTACAAAAAAATAATTAATTTAATTATAGAATTAATTTTAATTTGAAATTAAATTTTATCATTTTAAAATTTAAACTTAATTTTTATATTTAAATTAATTATTCAATTGCTTTTACATAAATATATTAAAATATAAATCACTTTATATTCAATTCAATTTTATTTTTTTAAAAATAATTTATTTAAATTAATTTTTGCTACCACTCAACCAAACAGACTAAAATGGTGTGGTATGAATGATTTCAATGTGATTAATATCTATTAAAAAAAATATAAAGTGAAAATGTCAAATATATAAATAGAAGTGAATTATATGGAGTAATGTTGTGCGTGGACATACCTTATTTTTTAAGACCAACTATTTCAATACGAACGAATTTAATTACCGATAAAATTTAATATCCAAATTAATTCACTATAAGCTGATATGAGAGTAAATTAGTCTCCGCTGATATTCCACAAGCACCTCTGTCAAATTTAGTGAAATGATTAATTTTTTTCCAATATAAAATTGTCAAAAATTAGTTTAAATATAAAATTTTGTTATGAACTAAAATAAATGGCATTAAAATTGTGAGTAACTGAATTGAATCTTTAATGTTGTTTTTTAAAACAAGGTGGGGCTTGACATGAAATAGATTCTCAAAGTGGAATGCCCCCATTCAAGATTCACATGTTTCATTTGGGTTCTCTCTTCTCCTCCCTCAAAATTAACGAGTTAATATCCAAAGTGACGTGCTATTAACGACAAATATTAGTAATATAATAATGTCACATTTAATTTTTAAATGTGATGTGTCGTCATTACATAAATTTACAGTCCATTTTTTATTCACCATGCATAAAATAAAACTACACAAAAACACTGTAAATTCAGATAAAATGAACACCAAACTCAAATTCAAATGAAATTCCAACATTATATATACAGAGCAAGTGGTAACCATATTTTCCTCAGCTCAAAGCTTAAGAGCAATGGACTCATAACATTAGTAGTAAAATTAGGAAACACTTGTGAATAATTATTTATTTTTTTCTATTTCCTAATTAAATCGCCGATTCTTATAGCCGCGGCAGCGCACCTTATTCCGCCGCCGTATATGGCCAAAGGTAGGAAATTAACAACCAGCCGGAGCGAGCGTCTCTTAGGAACATATGCTTATTCTTACAACCAAGGCTCTGTCGCCGCTGACCCGTCGGAGCTCCGGGAAGAGGATATCTGGTCCACCACCGGCGATTCTGCCGATAATGACTTGAATACTTCTGAAGAGTGGGAGCCACAGCATGCTGCAACCTCCGAGAGTAACGGCGGATCGTCCTATCGGAATCGGCGCCGGATTAGCCAGAGCGGCGACGACCACCGCCAAATAGGTGGTTTATCGCTTGCGTTCGAAGATCCGGCGAATAACACCGCGACTGTGACGGCGAGGATCGTGCACCAGTTCCGTTCACACGAGAGCGTGGCTTCGTCGCCACGTGGACGACACGTGGCATCTTCCTTGCCGGTGAACGTGCCGGATTGGAGTAAGATACTCCGAGTTGACTCGGTTGAGTCACTACACGACGATGATGTCGACGATGACGATTTGGAGATGGTTCCGCCACACGAGTATTTGGCGCGTAGCCGTAAGATGGCGGCGAAATCGGTTTTCGAAGGTGTGGGTCGAACTTTGAAAGGTCGTGATTTGAGCCGGGTTCGTGATGCTGTGTGGAGTCAGACCGGGTTCGATGGCTGAATGTCCGGTTCAGGTGGTGGCTTTTTTCTTGTCTAAAAAATGGTTATTGCTTCCGCCTTGTTTGTAATTTTGTTAATTATTAGTTAGTAGTTGTTGTTGTTATTATTGTGGTTAATTAATTAATCATATTCCACTCGGTGGTTGTTGGTTAATACTCCTACATTTGTTTAATTATTAGAATGGGTTGTTTATTTTATGTGGGCAATGATTCGGTTGGGTGGACTTGGCTGAAGAGAGTCCAACTCAGTGGCCAGTGAGCCTAATTAAGCAGCAAGCAAATGCTAATTAGCATGCAATAATTGCAAGAATAAAAGTTGTAATTTGAATTGCTGAATTCTGATCAAGAATTCAAGATCATGATCTCAGGCTAAGGTCACTTCAGTTTTGATTTTGGTTAATTGCGTCTTTCTGTTTGTTCAGGTGAATTAGCTTTTTTTTTTAAAAGGTGATTATCTACTAATTATTGTTAATTGTGAAAGAGAAAGCAATATACTCCGTACATAAACGATATGATATACTTCTTCCGCCACGAGATATAAAATATAAATAAAAATAATAAAAAAATAATATATTTGATTTAAATATATATTTTTTTATTTTTTATTTTTTATAATTTGAGACAAAATAGAAAATGCTGAATATGTGCATAAATTAATTATTAGGTTTCTTTGCAATTTGCACTGACTTATATATATATATATATCTAAAGCAGCTGCAAACAAAAAGAAAATTATTATTAATTTAATTATTTTGAGGAGAATTAATTATTAATATTAGTTTTGTGAAAGCTACAAACGAAACAGAAAATGTTATATTATCAATAAAAATTGGCAATTTATATTAAAGCTTTTATGCTTTGATGACAAGAACGAGACAAGCGACACCATCTTCTTTCTAAGGACACTTTGCTTTGGTTGGTTCCTTGTGCAAATAATAAGAATCACACAAATTGTTGCTTTTTCCATTTTTAAATAAGGATCTATTTTGCCAAGGAAAAAGAAAATATTATATATATGACAAATGATTTTTAAATATAAATTTTTATATAGTAAACTGTATAAATATGTAATTTTATTTTTTTTATTAAAATTATTTTTTTCTCCTAGGTCATAATAATGAAGAAAATACACTAGTTCATAATATATTTTATAATGTATTTTATACAGTTTATTATACGATGTCAATTTTTTGTATGTAAATAATACATTTGTATATATATTAAGTGGTCTTCTTGGTTTAATTTTTTTCTAAACGAAGAACTAAAAACGCTACTAGTCGTGTCGAAGTTATAAAGACAAACCAAAGTTAATTGTTAAATAAGAATATACGTTTCCTTGGCACAAAATAGTATTTGACTTGTTGATATGGGAAAACTTACTTACAAGTTTAAAAATGGAAAATGTTGAAAAGTGTTTGATTAAAAATTTAATAAAGAACATTTTATATTAAATGTGTATAAAAATTGTGCATATATTTTTATTTTAAGTTTAAATTGTGCATATATACTGCCATTGTTTTATAGATTATAAAATTTATGGATGAAAACAAAAAGAATAAAAATATATTTAAAAGAGGTGAGTAGAGAGAGAGAGTTTTAAGTTATTTTTATCCTGTTCTCTCTATCCTCCAAATCTATGAGTAAGGAGGAAGAACAAAATGGACCATAAAAAATATTTTTGTTTTCTCAAAATTAAACCAAACAAATTTTATTTAAAATATTGTCTTCCAATAGTTCAAAACCTCCTACCGAAACAATTACTTACATGAATTACATGAATATGCCTAAAAATATAAACTCATATTAGAATTAGGGGACATACGCTTAATTTCAAAAGCTTAATCCTAACAAGAAACAAATTCAAGGTTTCCATAAATTAAATAAGTCTTCCATGCATTTTAATGTTTTTAAGATTCTGCAAATTTGAATGATTTAATTCTTCATCTCACCTCACTATCGGTGATTTACTAGTCCAACAAATTTATCATTCCATTTCCTTTGAAATAGTCATTAACTTTCGAGTGAATCTAATTACTTTCAATACACTAAAAAAATATCTATTGTAACACTAAGGTTTTGTGACTCTTTTATCTGTCACTAAAGCTATTTTTAGCTATAATTATGGTGTCATTGTTTCTAAATATATTATACTATTTTGTAAAAAATGTTTAATAAAAAAAATCCTTCTAAATTAGAAAATAGTTTTCTTTTTCTTCCCATTTCTCTCATGTTTGGTTAAACCCATGTCCTAATTTCTCTTACTTTTCTCTCAAAAAAATTTCCATATTGCAGTTAGGGTGAAATCGTTTATCCATTTTCCCTCTTAGAAATGGCTCTGCTTCTCTAGTAATTATTGGATTTCTTTTGACTTTCCTCTTGGATTCATATTCTTCTTCATTTTTTGTTTAATCGAGATTCTCTCATAACAATTAAGCAAATTCAGTTTTTCTCTTCTTCTCTCTTGTAGCAATTCGATTTTGTGCAATTTAAATTAAGTCTTCTTCTCTCAAATCGTAAAATCGTTCATCTTCTCTCAAATCGTTCTTCTTCTCCTTTTGATTCAGTTTTGTTCATTCGATTTTCTTCAATTTCGTCTGTCGTCTCACAAAATCGTAAAAATTAAGTTTCAAATCGTTCTTCCATCTCAAGTAAATAAATATCGTTCTTCCATCACAATTTCCTTGAAATCTATTTCCTTCAAGACCTCTTCACCGGATTATCAAGTTCTACCGTTGACTTCACTTATAACTCTTCTTCTCAAATAAATGACACGGTCGTTTTAAAATGTCAGATCATTCAAGGCAAATATTGGGTGGCTCTCTGGTTTATTGTGATAGCCAACTATATTCAGTAAGTTGCAAAATTAATCTTCAATTCATGTTGAATAAGGAAGTTGTAGCCTCTAGTAGCAATTTTCTAAATCTTTATATTAGTAATTGAAAAAGCACAAAACAGTAATTTTAATGCTCACACGGGAGATGACATTACTAGTGTGGTTAATGGAAAAGCTGAAGATGGAATTGAAGCATCATACTAAATAAAAATATAAAACTTCATTTTAAACTTTAAATAAAACTTTGGTTTCCACGTAAATATATTTTGGTTACAAAAATAACTCTATTTTAAATGAATATCATATTACACCAATAAAATCAAGATTACAAAAATTTATATGTCATAAAATAGGAATAAAGAAAAGCATCATACTAAAAATATAGAATAAGACACAAGTCTTATAGTTTTTTTAACATGACAACGAGTAAATCACTTCATATACAATGTAAAATCATAAGAACGACGTTAATAGACCCCTTTGAGTGATGGAAAGAAAATTTTATTTATTTATCTTGAAAAAAGGTAACCAAAATAAAATTGATAAAACGAGATTCATATTATGGAATGATTTCTTAATTTTACAACTACTAAACTACTTTGTATACATTGTAAAATCGAAAGAACTATATTAATACACTTCTTAAGTTATGATAAGGAAAATTTATTTAATTATTTCTGTAATGGAAAGAAGGCTTTCCTTATAAATTATCATTTGAGATACAATCCATTGGACACCAATTTCTTCGACTTCTTCGATCATCATCGTACCCAAATTAAAATATACTAATTTTTTCTTTTTTTTTTCTTACGAAGAATATATCCTCTTTCTTTCCTCCTCCAACAAGTTTTAAAACACAAGGGAAATGTCCAATAACAAAAAGTTTATTCCACGACTCCTTCACACCAATTTCTCCCAAAATAGATATGTGAAAAGTTGTTGTATCTTCATGAAAAGATATCAAAGAAACATATTCATTAATTAGCGTAATCAAATGTCTCTGCACCCATTTAAGATCAAGATTATCATCTTTGTCTAAAGGCATGGGTGTTTTAAAAAGTACTTCATTACACATGTCAAATGACATCAAGCATGTGTTTGAGGTAGAAGTCACTTTTATGCCACCAATGACATATTCCATCGTTGTAGAATTGGACAATGTCATAACCATTATTCAAACAAACGACAACATTGATTTTCCTCTAAGAGTTGCTTCTTAGACTATATATCTCCCAAGATGGTTCATAGGATATATTTTTCCAAGGTACATCGTAAGAGTCCAAATCAAGACATACACAATCATTGTAAGTTAGCTCATAAAATTCTACATGTCGATTTACTTTATAGTCATCCATAACATTGTCGTAACCATATCCATAAATACAAGGCCTAGCTATGCGGTAAGATATAGACTCAATAAGACTAGGAGGAATGACCTTGATTTCCTCGGTTGATGGGTTCCACAATGCAAAAATGTCATCAAAATTGATACATAGAATACATTGATACTATCAGAACCAAAAATAGTTATATTTGTGCTAATACCTTTAAATGGAAATGAGTAATTTAATTTGACCTTCCTCTCAAATTTCTCGCTAGAAAATAAAAATAAATTAGACTGGAATTCTTAATTAACGACTTGAACGTGATTAACGAGGTAAGATGTGACGACGTACTTATAATGGTTTCTACATATGAAATTGTTGCAATAGATATTCATAAAATAATAATTTTCAAATAGAAAGACCCATAATTTACATATACACCCAAATTACGTCAAAGATTTTATTGGTAATTTTGATAGAATAAAAATAACAATATCATCATGTATCTGGCTTCTAACATTTTTACTCGTGGTATTCATAAATTTCTCCATCTAATTGCGACTGACAACAACAACAATGAGATTAAGAGAAGAAAAAAATCTAGTTCTTGTTTGTCTTTAATCTTTATTAAACTAGATTGACAAAACACACATCACATCATATTATAATAACAAATTAGGTTAATTGAGAAGAAATAATGTATAAAATATATCTATTTATCATATTTAAATGGTCATTGATTCATCCTCATAAAAAATAAGGAAAACATTTGAAGGTATTCAATGAGGGATATCATAGTCATGAGATGAATTTATATGCATTAAATTCTCACCATCACCTTAAAAATTATTACAAGGACATATGAAAATAGAATAAACATTAAACATTTTTTTTTATTGGTTTAAATATGTAATTAATTCTTATAAAATATAAGAAATTTAATTTTAATATTTTCTATAAAAGAAAAAAGAATTAGTTTAAGTCCAGCAAAATATAAATATTTACAGCCGATTAGTTAATGACTTTTAAATTTAAATATACAATAAATCCTTATAAAATGTAAGAAATTAAATTTTAGTCCCTACATAATAAATAAATTCACTTTTGTCATGTGTACGGTAATTATAATAAATTATAATTAGTATTTTATTATTATTATTATTATTATCTTTTTATTTATAGGCTATAAAAAAGTATTAATGTAGACTAATTGATCAATAACAAATTACATTTATCCCCATGTATGAATTATATATTTCA
>JBBPBS010001075.1:9764065-9777157 GCA_037974835.1 Cicer judaicum | reverse complement strand
GGGGGGGGCAGTTCGAATGGATTTGTGTGGTGGAATAATATTTTTGCAAGAAGAGTTGGTATTGAAGAATAATGGTTTAAAATTATTGGCAATAAGAGTAATACTTTATTTTGGAAAGATCCATGGTTGGTTGGTGGGGTCTTGCATGAGAAATTTAGTAGGTTATTTTATTTGTCTTTGCAACAAGAGGAAAATGTAGAGGTTATGAATCATTTTATTTGTCTTTGCATCCTTATGTAGTTGTTTCACGATAGGTTGCCTATAAAGGATAATTTGTTCCGTCGATGAATCATTTATGTGGAAGATCATCAATGTGCAGTAGGTTGTGAGAAACTTGAAACAATCAATCATTTGTTATTTGTGTGTTCTCTTTTTGGATTCGTGTGGTATGATATTTTGAATTGGTTTAAACTATTTGATTTGTTTTTATAAGGATGCAAACAACCACGAAAATTAATTTGATGATATTTTTTTATGCGATCGTGTGACGCATCAAATAATTAATTTAGTTTGATTTGCGGTGATGTGGACAATTTGGAAATCAAGAGATTAGACGATTTTTCGTTCGCATGTTTTGAATTCGAATCTTATTATTGAGCAAGCGAAACTTTAACATGAAGGTGAATCAAATTGCATGTAAAAGAATTTTGTTATGGATATAACCAATAATACTCTCAACTCTTAAATGCATTAATATCGCTTGTGGTTAATTGTTTTAGTTTTTATTTGAGTAATATAATTTGTATTTTTGTTTTAAAATTTTTTTTGCTCTTATTTTAAACACTTCTTGTATGTTTAGAATGTTTTTTTAAAGATATTTATTTTTGACTTGTTAAAAAAAAAATAAAATTCTATGCAGCATTATATTTCTAATACAAATTTTTATAAATGCTTCACCAATTACTTTTTATGATTTTCTAGAGCCATTCAAATACTCTATAAATTTAAAACTAAAATAATTATAATTTTTTTGATTAAGTTTTAACATTTTTATGAAAATAATTTAAAAAAATTAAAAATCAAATTAAATCTTTAATAAGAAAAAAAAATTAAAAAAAAATTACAACTTACTGTGATTTTAGTATTACAATTTTTAACGTTTTATTATATCTTAAAGTTTAATCATTAACGAGAAAAAACCAATTAAAAATTGTATTTTTGCATTTATGTTTGGTCAAGGAAAAAATCATCGATTAAGTTGTGATTTGTGAAATAGGGAAAATTAGTGCGCGAATCACCGTTCTGAAATCGAAAAGAGAGAACAAAACCTCCAATTTATTTGTGCAACTCACCGGTCACCTTATAGAATCAAAATCAGTTGCTGATTTAGATTCCGTTCAGCAATCGCAGTAGCAGCAGAAGAAGATGTCGACGGTGTACGTTTTAGAACCGCCGACGAAGGGAAAGGTGGTCGTGAACACCACGCGCGGCCCTATTGACATTGAGCTATGGCCTAAAGAAGCTCCCAAAGCCGTTAGGAACTTCGTTCAACTCTGCCTCGAAGGTTACTACGACAACACCATCTTCCACCGTATCATCAAAGATTTCCTCGTTCAGTGTGGCGACCCCACCGGTACCGGCACCGGTACACAATTCTCTCTTCCTCTTTCCTATTTTCATTTTTGCCTCTAAATTGAAACTCATTAGTTATCGTTTTCTTTCTGAATTTTCTTGTGATTGATTATGTTGGTTTTATTTTTAAATGAAGTAAAATGAAATGAATTGTTTAATTATTGTGTAGGAGGTGAAAGTATTTATGGAGATGTTTTTGCTGACGAGTTTCATTCGCGTATAAAATTCAAGCATAGAGGTTTGGTTGCAATGGCTAATGCTGGAAACCCTAATTCTAATGGAAGTCAGTTTTTCATTACTCTTGACCGGTGTGACTGGCTTGATCGGAAGCATACCATTTTTGGAAAGGTAAATCATGCAATTGCAATGATTTTGTAGCAAAATCATTCTCATTATTATTATTGTTATAAGGAGGAGTAGGGGAGGTAGTACTGGTACGTGTAGTATTAGTATGCAAAGGTTTTAAATAGTGGTCCTGGTAATGGTTGCGTTGCAATCCTTGATATTGTAAGAAACACAGTCAAATATAGCCGATGCAGCCTCAATTGCAGTTGCATCTTGATTTCGGCAACATATAAAACTATGATGTTGCAGTCTAGATCGCAGCCGTAGAACCCTGATAGTTGTGTTTGTGATTTTTAGGGATGCACACAATCGATTGATTGTTCTTGTTGTTATTTGTTTTTTAGGTGACAGGAGATACAATGTATAATTTATTGCGACTTGGTGAAGCTGAGACAGATAAGAGCGACCGGCCTTTAGATCCAGCCCCGAGGATATTATCAGTTGAGGTGGGTTGTGGACTTGTGATTTTGATTAATATCACAGAAAATAATTGAAGAGGTTGTTCTAGGTGTTGTTGAACCCTTTTGATGGGAGATTCTAACTTTCTTTGTATCTTCTTAAACTACTTGGTTCTAGGTGTTGTGGAACCCATTTGAAGACATTGTTCCAAGGACACTTCAGAAATCTCAGACTAAAGCTACACGTGATACGGATGGTAAAGATGCAAAGAAGAAAGGTGTAAAGTGAGACCTCCTTATCACGTATGATAACTGTCTTTTTAGAACTCAATGCAATGCAATAGGTAGCTTATTGTTTCTTTTTTGTTGCAAATTTAAATTGCAGAAATTTGAACTTGCTTTCATTTGGGGAGGAAACTGAAGAAGAGGAAAAGGAATTGGCATTGGTGAAGAAAAAGATTGTGAGCAGTCATGATGTCTTGAATGATCCCCGTCTTCTAAGAGAAGAAAATCTTAATAATGAATTGGTAATAAGTGAGGCCTTTCATATAGTTTTCCTTCTGATTCCCATATAGCAATCTTTCCTGACATCCTGTAGATAATAATTACAAATTTTTTTTATTATATCTTTCGATAATTTAACGAAGCTGTTTTTGGCTTACAGCTCCCAGTATCAGTATTATGTAGTTATTTACTTATTTTAATAATTTCACCCTGAAAGTTCATATTTTATTAAAAATGTATCAACATAAATTTTACATCAAATGACCACACATAAGCGGGATTTAATTTATTTTGCAGAGTTCTTCTGACAGTAAAGCAAAAAGGAATCTTCAGTTATCTGTAAGGGATGCACTTAACTCAAAGAAAGAAGAACCTCACAAAGATTCAGAAGCTGATAAATTGGCTCATTTTAATTCCAGCGATGACGATGAAGCAGATTTTGATGCAAGAATGCGCATGCAAATACTCAAAAAGCGGAAGGAACTGGATGATCTCCCTCCCAAACCAAAGTCGCAAAATGGTATCTTATTTACGTTCCATATTTTACATTGTAACTTACAGAATCTTAACCTCTGATTTAGAAAGTGGTTGGTTCTATCGCAGAATTTTCACGAGCTTTTAACTTTGACACTGTTGCTATAGTAACTTTCCACTGCCATGTTTATTTTCTTGACATCCAAATAGAAGATTAATTGATTGCCAATTGTTTGGGTCACTTCCTACCTAATAGCTGTAAAATTTGAATAAATTAAGGTGCTTTCTGATAGGAACTGTGAAGGGGAGTTAGGCCAGCTGCCACCCAATCATGTGGTCTGGCGTAAGATATACCATGTTTACTATAGGAAGCATCTTAAGATTAGGAGGCTGAACTGGCAGGAAAAGGAGGGAAATGACAGTAGTCGGATAGTTAGTTATATAAGGAATAAGGGGAGGGATGAGAGAGGTATGATGAATTCTGTTATAGGAGAGGGATCACCGAGAATTTTCTCTGTTCTTTAACCCATCACTTGTAAAGTACCAACTTAATGGAATCAAACTTCTCCCTCTTTTGACAATGTTGTCTCACTAGCATTTGTAGCATATAGTAATGGTAAACATCTGAAAATAGAATTAGGAAATTGTGAAAGCACAAGGTCAAGTAAATCAAGTCATAAAAGTGGCATTTGGCACCTGTCAAGGGGAATATTTATATTTGAATGACATAAAATGGTAGTCTTAACAAATGATAAAATAGTTAGAAGATGTTAAGTTCACTATATGAGTAATTAATTGAAATACCTACCATTGTTTATTGCATAATGGATTTTTATGTTTGCTATGAACTATAAAATTCCTTTTTGCTTTATCAACACTCTAGTCTAGGAGAATGTTTATTTCGTTTTGACGTTGCAAAGGCAAATGGAAGTGCCAAACAAACCAAGTTGCTTTAAATATAATTATCATAGTGGTGATGAATTAACGCTTACTGTTAGTAGGTAAGCATTTTAATTTATAAATCTGATAGAACCAAGCACACAAAAAGAATATAAAAGTAGCCGTATTGCAATTAACTGAAGACAGGGGATGTATCCCTTTCTTATAATATGGAAAAGTATGACCCAACAAAAGAAAATGACTCATGGACTCTGGAATCGAGATGGACTCCTTGCAAGATGATCAAAATATAATGACCGATTTTATCTAAAGAGAGAATATCTCTCTATTCACCCCAGTTCCTTCTCACAACTCCACAATTCTTGCCTAACCTCCTATTTATCCACACCTCTCCATTATTTGAAACCGTAGAATAGGGAGTTAATGGGACTTTCCCATACAACATTTTTACAAAAATCTACTTCCTTTTTATTGGAATCGAGATATTGCAATGCTTCACTTCAGTACATCAAAAAGTACATTAGAGTTGGGGTTGTCAAGTCTATTGTGCCACATAGACAATAAAGTGGAACTATGTGTGGAAACATTGTTATTTACATGTGAATGTAAATTCGTACTAGAAACTGAGGGACTGAGTGGTTATTTGACAGTAAATTTGGATTAGGTCTTATTCAAAACCAAAAGCTAGCTCAAGTGGTGAGGATTGTCTAAACTCTAAACCTTAAGGACTAATTTGGCCATATCTCTTGTCGATACAGAATGGGATGTCTATACTTTTAATGCTGTAACCTTTAAACTTCCCAACGCTTTAACTACTCATTCCTTTGAACAAATAATAATATCTCATTCCTTTTTTTTATATTTTTGTTATTCAGAATTATTGTTGTATTGTTAAGGCTTGGTATTCTATCATTTAATATGCAGGAAGGTCCAGGTCTAGGTCCAGTCCAGACCACAATACTGTGTCAAGAGCCAGGTAATAGTTACAACATTTAGAACTTGAATATTCGTTTAGCAGTTGCAACAAAGGTGTCAATGCACCAACATTTAAATGGTGATGGTTTAACTAATGGTATAAAACAAACTTAGGGCTTTTAAATTGTATGATTAGTCTCGTTTATGTGTAGCCTGTGGCTAGTATTTGGTCCTTGTTTCCCTATGGACATGGTGGGGAACAAAACTATTTGAACTTGTGGCCATGGAGGACACAAGGTGATAGGAACCTGAAATTTAAGAGAAGAAAAATTGTATTACTGATAGAAAAAGAGATGTATGACAGAGATAAACCCCTGTAATTCCAGAGCTATGGCTCCTCCAAAAGAGATAAAATCTCCCTTTGCCCAACCTTTGACGGTTCTAAATTGAAACTGGTGATAAATTGGTCACATACTATGTGCACCTCTTCGCACCCATTTATAACCTCTTCACACCCATTTATAACCGAATTGGTCATACTCTATATACACCCCTTAGCCTCTGCCACGTCACAATCCTTTCCTTCATTCCTATATTTCACTAACATTACCCCCCCCACATAATAGGCTTGGGCAACTGGTTAACTAACTGCCTATTTGGGCCCACATTCACATATGGAATCCTAACACAAGGTTGAAGCTTTTTTTAGATGGTTGTACATGGATGCATGGCACATTAAGTTCAAACAAGGAACTGTGCATGTGCTTAATCTCATATATGGTTAGTAATTCCTAAACATTAAAATGGTTCTTGTAGTTCATTATCCAAAAGTCAGTTATGTTTTTTTTTTTTGCATATAAAATCAGTGATTGTTGACATATCTCGTTAAAAAATGTTGGAGATTCCTAATTCTTGGTGCATTACCTAAGAAATCCACTTCAGTCTGGTCCCCGTGTCTTGATTTTCGTCTGGCCCTTAAAAGTTGCCAACGTCTAGCGCTATTTATTTAGAGAAGCATTATCCGCCAACAGAACATTTTTAAAATGGCTTCTAGTTTGGCTTACCAGCTGTGAAGTTTGCTCATAGAATATAGATTTAACAGTTATATACTAATTTTCCAAATATGGAGTTTATGATATTGATTGGATGTCCTACATATGTGAGCTTGTTTTGGGGTCTTACTATTATCTTAACTGGTTTGTGATTGGTTTCGTAAATGGTTGAATAACCTCTTGCCAGGTCCGGTTCTGTAAGTGCTGATGAGGATCAACCGAGAGTAGAAAAATTGTCCATGAAGAAAAAGGGAATAGGATCCGAAGCAAGAGCTGACCGAATGGCTAATGCAGATACAGATCTGCAGCTACTGAATGAAGCTGAGAGAGGAAGACAATTACAGAAGCAGAAGAAACGCAGACTTCAAGGGCGTGAAGATGAAGTATGTTGTTATTTTTTTATTTATACTTTCTTCCCTCTGAATTCTTATTCCATCTGCATTCTTTCTACCGTCGAATGTGCTAGAATGCTCTAGACTATCAAGAGATGTGATCAACAGGGGATGGTAACTAGACTGATAATCTGAAATGATATGTAAGAGTAGTCTGCCGTAAAATTGTATATTAAAAAAATGCCTGAGCTAGTCGAACTTACTTTGATATGCCAAATCAATGCTCCATGAAACTTCCCATTTTTAGATTGACATAGTAGTTGTGTTATTACTGTCTTGAATTGAATTTGATCCAATGTTGTCAATTAGCAGCTACTGCAGAACGAAATCGTTGTAGCGTAGTGGAATTTGAACAAACTGCTATTCTCCGCAATCACCGATCGACAACATTGATCTGAATATTATATTAGAGGATCTTATAATATCTTTTATATTATATTAGAGTATATTATTAGCAGCTACTGCGGAACTAAATCGTTGTTGCGTAGTGGTTATTATTATTATTATGATTTGTTCCTGATTTAGGATTGAGTCTATGTAGTTTTTTGTAATAAAGTTAGCATAAAGCTATTATCAATAATATTCAAACCCTTATTATTTTCTCTAAAATCCCACAACTTCAACAATATGTAAGAGTAGTCTGCCGTAAAATTGTATATTAAAAAAAAATGCCTAAACTAGTTGAACTTATTTTGACATGTCAAATCAATGCTCCATGAAACTTCCTATTTTTAGATTGACATAGTAGTTGTGTTTTTACTGTCTTGAATTGAATTTGATCCAATGTTGTCAATTAGCAGCTACTGCGGAACTAAATCGTTGTAGTGTAGTGGAATTTGAACAAACTGCTATTTCCGCAATCACCTATTGACAGCATTGATCTGAAGATTTCTTGTATCGTTTACAAAGAATGTTACAGATATATATACAAGAGAAACCCTTTTATAAAAAAAAAGTTATACAAGAGAAACGATGTCCACATTCCTGAAATTTGGGATCTAATCAATCAGCCTGGCTATTTATGGTAAATATGAAAGTTTATACAAGAAATAAGAGGGAAAAATGACAGGAAGAAAGAGTTAATATTTAATACTTATCTCTTAGGCTAATCTTATAACCAGCTACCCAACCAATCTAGTTATATTAAGAAGATAATTTTACTTTCTAACTAATCTTCTATGTTGGCTTTGATTAGGAATTTAGGATAGAACTCCCTATGATAAGGTGGTACATTTGGGTCTATATCTCTAGTTATGTTTAGATAAATTTGCTATATCAGCTTGGATTAGGATAGAGCTGCATATGATAAGGTAGAAGCTCTACACTTGTATCCATAGGAATATCAACATGATCAGCATCTCTTCCAAAATATCAAGATTTTTTCTTCCAGAAAAGTAGTTATACCAGTCTTTGATTGAGCTGCTTCATTCCCAAGAGGAGTTGGAAGAGTGGTCCGTGTATTATTGGATTCCAAGGTGATCATCTCATCAGTCATCTTCATCACCCTGGATGGGTACTGCTTTCTAAACATTGTAGAAATGGTAGCATATGATAAATCAGACACAAATCACAATGGGAAGGAGATAATCACTCTAGAAAGCTGTAAATGACATGAGGATTTGGATTACCATGTTCACCTCTGTAGAGTAAAATAGGTAGGTGAGTAGAAGTTTCAGCTGGACTGTAGTGGAAGAAGGAATTAAAGTGGGAGCTGAAACACAAGAATCAATAGGGGGAGCAATATTTGGATTTTGTGATGTGTGTACTCTGAAGAAATATCAACTTGAATGGAATCTGAATATTTCATGTATTATTTACAAAGAATTCTACAAACACATATACAAGAGTATAGTGTCAAGATCCCATAAATTTGGGTTCTAACCAAGCATCCTAGAATATCTATAGCAACTATGAAAGTCTATCAAAAGATAAGAAGAATGAATAATTTCTAATTGTTATTACAATCAACTATCTATTTGGAAGTGGTGTTATGTAACATTATCTTGTCAAAGGAGACCACTAGAGTGGAGATAGTAGCAATGAGTATATAGCTGAAAACATTCATATTATGTCGTTTATGTTTTGTTAAGTTTATAATTTATAATCATTTGTGGGCTTTTTTGGATATATATGTGGGTACTTTCAATCACTATTCATGTGTAACATTGTTCTCTCTGTATCTCTATCTTCAGCTTCTGGCAAAACTTGAAAAATTTAAAACCTCTTTATCATCAAAGGAGACACCTACAACTGCTGAATCTAAACATGTTAATGATGAGGAATTATCTGACTGGAAAAGTGTTAGCTTAAAATTTTCCCCCACAGCTGGCAAGGTAGTTTTCTGTTTCCATTCCATGATATGAAATCGTTGCATTTTCCATCTACATCGGCGTGTCTTACTTATCTTTTGAGTTTTAAATGCAGAATATTGTTGAAATCTGTGCACTCATGTGTTAAGACACGTTAATTTTATAGATTTGAAATAACCCTTTTTGAATTCTACCACCAAGTTAGTTCTTTTTTATAATAGCAACACAAATCTCTTTTAGATGGAGTTGTCTTATAGATCAAACACAGTTATTCCTTTTCTACTGTCTTAAACTTTTCCTGTAAATATGCAGGATCATATGTCTCGCACCGAGGATCCAAATGATTATGTTGTGCATGACCCTCTTTTGGAGAAGGGCAAAGAGAAATTCAATAAGATGCAAGCCAAACAAAAGAGACGAGAACGAGAATGGGCTGGGAGATCCCTTACTTGATTTTGCGAGTGTCAACCAACTATGTGAATTTGCAAAGCTGATTGGTTTTCATTTTTGAAGGTTGATACATCCTTTCAGCTATGGGAGCACCTTATATGTATTAAGAACAAAAACTTGCCCTCAGAGAAACTGAGGACTTGTTTCACAGAGGATGGTGGGCTGGGTAGGCAAAGAAACTAATTTGAAATGTAGGGTTAGTTGAATTCAAATGACGACGATCTAATGAAAGGGTACCCTCATGAAAGGACTTAGTTAGACATAATTGTAGTTTTGGTGCAATGTTCATAGATGTATTGTTTAGCTTTTTACAGACCTACTTGTTATTATATTTTTATTCTAATGTATTACGACGGATGATGCATTATTATTGTGGGAGTTGGAACCAACGTGTTCAGTGGTAGGCTTTATTTGAACAACAATTTTTTTTGTTAGACTAAATGAATCAGAACTTTATGGTTGATGTGGGTGGGAATTTCGAGAGGTTCTGTTTGTAGCCCTTATATGAAAAGAGAATAGACTCGTCCAACCCTTCAGGTATTGTTATCAAACGAAATAAAATCACATTATTTTTCAATATAAAATGCTGCTGTTTGAAGTCCTCCAACTGTTGTCTAAGTCAGTGGAGATTTTAATTTTAATATCTTGGCATAGCACTAGTAAATCGTGATGTCAACATCCTTGCCAAATGAATGAAATTGAGAAGGTGGTGACATTACTAATTCCACCTGCCGGCCTATATTTGTCAAGTATTAGTTTTAGCATGGACGGCTTTAAGATTATAAATCAAATTTTCATTGTAATATCAGCCAATTGGACCAGCCCCATTTCCTGCAAAAAAAAAAGCAGAGAGCTTATTAGTCCACATAAACTTTTGCATCAAACACCATTGCATATTCTGTTTAAATGGAAATAATTTTGAATATCTTGTTGGTCTTCTTGGTGACACCATTTTTCCTCCTAAACATGATTAGTTGTGAGGATGATGAGGTGAAAAAGACACTGATACAGTTCATGACACAACTCTCAGGCCAGCAGAATAACAATTCCACTTTGGATTGGAAACTAGACTCTGATCCCTGCAAGGATCGCTGGCATGGTGTATACTGTGATGCTCAAATGTCTATAAAGAGGTTGAATCTTTACAGGTTCAATTTGTCAGGGACTCTTGATGTGGCCTTGCTTTGCAACTTGCAGCTTCTAGCTGCATCTCTCACCTTTCTTAGTCTTGATGACAACAACATCAGCGGTCGAATAACGTCTGAGATTGGAAACTGCAAACAACTCACTCGCCTCCATGTAAGAGGAAACCAACTTACTGGAAACCTTCCTACTTCGCTTGCCATGCTGAACAACTTGAAAAGACTAGACATTTCAGACAACAGGTTTTCGGGACCATTGCCAAACGTGGCAAGAATCTCCGGCCTCAACATGTTCTTAGCACAAAACAACGACCTCAATGGAACTATACCGGCATTTGATTTCTCCAATTTCGACCATTTCAACGTTTCCTTTAACAATTTCAGTGGCCAAATTCCAGATGTTAATGGTCATTTTGTTGCCGACAGTTTCCTCGGTAATCAAGGACTATGTGGATATCCACTACAAAAAAATTGTTCTGAGAAGCCTCTGAGTAGTACTGTTAGTAAAACATCAGAAGAAGAATCAAAGGGTCCTTCTAAAGAACAGATTCTTATGTATTCAGGCTATGCTGCATTAGGAGTTATCGTAATCCTTTTTGTAATCTTGAAGCTGTGTACAATAAAAAAGACAGGAAAGAAAGTTGAAGCAGCATTGAATGGTGATATTGAAAAATCCAGCTATGTTTCAAGTGAATCCAAAGCAGAAGAGTTAAGCAAATCTGGTTTTTCAGTTGCATCTGAAAGTGGAATGGTCTCACAACAATCACTTATAGTTCTTTCAAAGCCAGTGGTGAATGAATTGCAATTGGAAGAGTTGTTGAGAGCACCTGCTGAATTGATTGGGAGAGGAAATAATGGAAGTCTTTATAAGGTGATGCTAACCAATGGTATAATAGTTGTTGTGAAAAGGATCAAAGGTTGGAGTATTTCTAGTGTTGATTTCAAGCAAAGAATGCATCTTTTGAATCAAGCAAAGCATCCTCATGTTCTTTCACCTCTTGCTTTCTATTGTTCAAAACAAGAGAAGCTTCTGGTCTATGAATATCAGAAGAATGGAAGTTTATTCAAGCTTCTACATGGTAAATTTTTAAATACCAAATTTTCATTTTGTTTTCATTTATGCTACACATTCTTTGTTTTAACAAGGAATTCATCTTGGATTGATTTTTTTGGCTTATCTACTGACATAGACATTTGTCAGACAGTTTAAGAGAGAGTTTAAGGAACAATTTATATTATGTCTGTTTGATTTGAGAAAAAGTTATTTTTACTACTTGTGTACACAACTTTGAAAATGGGAAACAAGTTAAAATAATGTGTCCATTTTGCAATTAAAATTGAAAATAGAAAACGTTTTTTCAAACCACAAAAAAGATTATTAATATTTTGCTTGAAAAGTTTAATAAAATTGTATATGAAGCAACATGGGCTAACTAAAGTGCTATGTATGCTTTCAGGTACTTCAAAAACCTTTGATTGGACCAGCAGACTTGGAATTGCATCTACAATAGCTGAAGCATTAGCTTTCATGCATCAAGAGCTAGGCCAACATGGTATCATTCATGGCAACATAAAATCATCAAACATTTTGTTAAACAATAATATGGAACCATTTATAAGTGAGTATGGTGCTATTGGTAAAGATGATCAACAACAAAGTTCAACTTTTGCAACTCCTATTGATACATTCAAAGGAGATGTTTATGGCTTTGGTGTTATTCTTCTTGAACTTCTTACTGGAAAATTGGTGAAGAATAATGGAATTGACTTGACTGATTGGGTTCAATCAGTTGTAAGGGAAGAATGGACAGGTGAAGTATTTGATAGGTCATTACTTTCAGAGTATGCAAGTGAAGAGAGGATGGTTAATATGCTTCAAGTGGCTATAAGATGTGTTAATGATTCCTTAGAGGCTAGACCAAGTATGAATCAAGTGGCTCTTATGATTAATACTATTAAAGATGAAGAGGAAAAATCATTGATTTACCAAGTTTGATTGCTTAAGATTATTATACATGAAACAATAAGAAACAAGTGGAGAGCCTTATATCCTCTAAATCAATTTCATTAGAATATTTATAATTCTATATGAATAACTTATTTATGGATTAGGATTGTATATAGTCAAAACTACATACAATTATGCAGTCGAGAGTTTTTAGTTTTTAGCTATCCAATTCATTTAAATTTTGAATTATTAAAATAATCAATCAAATTTAAATTTAAAAGACTACATCGATTTTAAATACATACAATACTTGTGAATATCTTATTTCTACTTGAATTTTATTATGTACTGTTTAGTTTAAGTAATAAGTTGCTTTGTATTAAATCATTAAATTTATAATTATATATGAGTTAGACTTTCTTTGTATTCTAGTAATAAACTTTTGTTTAAAACAAATTACTATTTTTATTCCTAAACGATATAAATACATATAAAAAATCTCTTTAAATGTTGATTTAAGAGAATATGATTTCAACACAAACACATATAAATGTAATCAATGAAACAACTTAAGTGCATTAGTTTCTTTTAATACTAATATTCCTTTAACAAAATATCAAGAGATTATTATTATAACATAAATTCCACAATACATTCAACAATTCTTTGTGTATGGATATATATGATCTTT
>JBBPBS010001075.1:9743726-9763680 GCA_037974835.1 Cicer judaicum | reverse complement strand
ATTTTTTTTATATGAAATGATCTTTACTAAAATACAAAAATTGACAAATAACTTTTTAATTCATAAAAGTAATCATTGATTTATAAGTTTAGAAAACAATATACAAAAACTCTTTAATTTGTAAATATACCGTAAAATCTCTCTTATCATAAAAAATAAAATAAAAATCAAGAGATTAAATAATGTTTCCTATATTTGAATTAAGATTTTAGAAGGGAAAGAAATATAGTTAAAAAATGTTTCTCTTAATGGAGCCTTAATTATAAGAAGAGTGGCAGCAAATCAGATTGTAATTTTAAAATATAATCTATGCAACATGTAATTTTAAACAATTATAATTAAAATGACAATGATAAGTCCTAGCTAGTCTACTATAATAAATTCGTTCATTTGAAGCATTGATAATACGATAAATATTGGAGTCGAGAATGAATTTGATTCCTGTAAATATAAATTAAAAGAAATAAATATAAATTATTTGTAAATGTTTAATAAATTTTAAGATTTTTTCTTTATACTTTTTATATTAATTTGATTTTAAAAAAAATTAAATTAAACACATTTTATTTAAAGTATCCTTC
Source organism: Cicer judaicum (assembly GCA_037974835.1). Lineage (NCBI taxonomy): Eukaryota > Viridiplantae > Streptophyta > Magnoliopsida > Fabales > Fabaceae > Cicer > Cicer judaicum. Next base: position 9,763,099 of record JBBPBS010001075.1, on the reverse strand, counting down.
ACGGTCCAACCAAACACCATGTATGTGTTCTTTTACCCACTTTGATACTAGAGTATCCCTATAACACGTTTTTTAATTAAATATGAAAAATCAATAAATTAAGAAAAAACAATGATTAAAAATATACTACAATATTATTTTCAAATGTTTAGTAAATATTATAATAATATTTGAAAATAATAAATTTCAAAATATGATTGAATTAGATATTTGTTGTAACGAAACTACCCAAATTTATAGAAGTATAAAAACTTAAAAAGGCATTTTGGACTATAATGGGACTGCAAATAGTTTGTTAGAAGAATTTTACGTTGTTTTAAATAATTTGACTATAGTCAAGTGTAAAGTTTCGGTGGGTCAAGATGGATCCATAAATTTTAATTAGTTGAGTAAAATCATATATTATTGTTTATATATATATATATATATATATAAATGAAAAAAAATAATGACATATGTTTTAAGTAAAATTTAGCTATTACAAAATTATACTATTATTTTACTAAAAGAATAAAAGATGTCTTTAAATTATATATATTTGATCTTTACAAGTCTTTGTATTTTTTATTTTATTTTTACTATTATAATTTTATTTTTCAATTAAATATATTTTTTTGTTTGATGATGAACAAAACATTTAATAATTTATTTGTCATGTTATTGTACATTTAATTCTTTATAAACAAAATTATTTAATAATCTTTAATGGATATACTACTTAATTTTTAGTGTAAAAAAACAAAATCATTCAATAACTAATAATTAAATTAAAAATATGGTTGGACAACTATCTTTAAATTTAGGATGAAATTTTGATTGAAAAAGTGATTTCTTTAAAAAATGTAGTTGAATATTATTCTTACCAAATAAATTTAAATGGTTATTTTATCATTAATATAAGATAATATATCAATATATTTTTTTTAAATAATTTATGATAAAAGATAATACCTAAATCAAACTTTTTGTTTTAAAATATTATCATTGTTATTATTATTATTATTATTCAACTTTTCATAATTTTATATCTTTCAAGCATAATTATTTGTTTGCTTTATAATGTTTTAATTTAACCATACTATATGTTATATAAATTTTTGTTTTGATTATTTATTGTGAAAATTAAATCTCTCAATTTTGTTTAAACTACCTTCAAATCCGTATGTTTACCATAATTACCAAAATAAAACTAGTTTATACTGTGCATCGCGCGCGTTGTGTTTATACGTTTCTTTTGACTTATTGTAATCTGGTTTTTTTTTTTTTATAAATTTTATTTATTTAAGCTTTTTATTTTTAAAAAACACTACAAATCATGACTTTGGCCGTAGATTTAAGATTTTTTAAAATTGCCTTAATTTTTCAACACATTATTGTTAACAGATAAATTTAAAATTCTTATTTTTTTGCCTCAAAATTTTTCTTTCCTATTTCTTTTTATAAAACAAAATATAAACTTATTCGGAATTAATTCTCTTCCACAGAGAAAAAAAAAGTTGTTTGCTTGAGAAAGAGCATTTGATTTTCCAACTGAATTTGAATTCAGAAAAGAAAAAAATCTTAAAACTTTCACTACTTGCTTAACCACTTTTGATTCTCACCTCATACAACATTTTCCGTCTTTGATCAACCTCGATTCTCAGAGGGGCAATCTTGGTAAATTTCAATCTCCTCACGCATTTGTGTCACATTTATCGATTGTGATTTATAATTCAATGCTTTGGTTTTGGATTTAGGGTTCGTAAATTCTGAAATTCCGTCAAGGTTGTATTAAACAGAAAACTTTTTGACACGACGGTAACGACTTGTCGTTTATGGAAGTTGCCACGTGCTGAAAACGACGGTAATGGAAGTTAGGATTGGTGAGTATATATAATGAATAGATAAACTTTGTTACTGATTATTGTTATGCTTATAATACCTAGATAAATTGTTTTCTACGAATTTCTGCAATTTAGGTAATGTTTTAGTTCTATGGTTTAATTTGTTTTTCAATAAAATTTCATTTTATTTGAAAAATTGAAATCAAGTTTTATTGCATTCATTTTTTAAGCAATTGGATTAAAAGATGCGTGTAAACGTAAATCACATGTATGCATAGATATGCATTTGATAGTGGATACCTAGTTGAGTTTCTTATTTACATCTGTTCTATGCTTTCTTCAGGTTCTTCAGTGAAATTGACTTTGGTCTTAAGGTTCTCAAGCATAGAAAATTGATATCTATTGTTTATTTACAATGCCTTTAGGCTCTAATACTGAGTTGGTGAAAGTTGAGTTTGCTGCGAATCAGAATGCACTTTCGACTAGTGACATCCGTGAAAGGGCTTTGAAACCTGAGGATAAAGAGGAGGAGGAGGAAGAGGAGGAGGAGGAGGAAGATATAGACTTTAATCCTCTTTTTTTAAAGGAAACACTTTCAGAAGCTTCATCAAGTTTGAGTTCTGAAGGTGATGGTTTGGATGGTAATGTTGTCGATAGTAGGCCATCTGTGGGTATAGAGTTGGCAGAGGTTACAACCAAGGAGCAAATCTGTAGTGCAGTAGATTCTGAACATGGCGAGGAGGAAATTATTTTACAACCGTCGGGTATGATCTCCCAATCGGAGACTGATAAAGAGAAGAACAATGACTTGACTAGGGCCACTAGTAATGGTTTTAAGACAGGAGAAATAGGCAACACAGTAAAATCTCGAAGCACTATAATAGATGTAGATAATGAGGATGCTATCTGTATGCGAACCAGAGCTCGTTATTCACTTGAAGGTTTTAGTCTTGATGAGCTTGAGACCTTTCTTCAAGAGACCGATGATGAGGATGATCTTCAAAATGCCGATGATGAAGAAGAGTATAAAAAGTTTCTAGCAGCTGTGTTAAAGGGTGGAGAAGGTGATGGTCTTTCATCTCATGAAAATGAAAACCCGGATGATGATGATGAGGATAATGATGCGGACTTTGAGTTAGAGCTTGAAGAGTTACTGGAGAGTGATGGTGATGAGAATGCAGTGGTAACAGTTCGGAACGAGTATGATGGAGCTGGACGACGACCAGAGACTAGGCAAAATAAGCGTCGAAAGACCTCTGCCCAAAGTGATGGAAATACATTAGGAGAGGTTAGGAGGCCATTGCGCCCCATTTTGCCTAGTTGGATTAATGGACACCTAGCTTCAGGGAATGGTTTGATAACTGAGGCTACTCCCAGCTTTCAATCTTCTGCTTCAGGAAATGGTCTTGTTAATGGCTTTACTCCCCAGCAGATTGCTCAGTTGCACTGTTTGATACACGAGCATGTGCAACTTCTTGTTCAGATATTTTCTCTGTCGGTTCTTGAACCTACCCACAAACAGGTAGCTTCTCAAGTTCAGAGTTTGCTTTTTGAGATGCTTCACAAGCGGGATGAAGTATTAGCTTCAAAGAGAACACCATATCCCGCTGTTTGCTTTACTCCATATTTTTCCTGTGCATCTGTATCCAATGGGAAGTCCAAATTCGTCCCAGGCCAGTGCAACATAGAATCTGCTTCTGAAGGTTTGAATGGGCAGATAAGTTGTTTTCAAGATACTGAGGGTTCTTTCTGGTTTCCTTTTGTAAGAGGCTCTGTTCTATCTATTTTAGACGTTGCTCCTCTTAATTTATTAAGAAGATATGTAGATGACATTAATTCTGGTAGGTCATATTAAATATTATGCCTTTCTACTCTATACTGGCTCGTAAGAACAACTTTTACGGTTTACTTACTCAAGCATTGGTTTGAAATTCCTTTTACAGCCACACAAGAGTTTCGAAAGCGATTCATTGAATCTGGTTATGATCTAGCTATTGAAAAGGAACCTCTATTTCCTTTTTCTTCATCTGTTGCTGGAGCCAACAATGAAGTTTCAAGTGGAACCATCTCTGGAGTAAATAATACAGTCTCATCTTCACCTGGTAAAAAAAAACCCAGGAAAACATTGGCTGCTATGCTCGTTGATAGTACCAAGAAGCAGTCAGTTGCTTTGGTACCAAAGGAAGTTGCAAACTTAACTCAAAGATTTTTGGCCTTTTTTAATCCAGCATTATTCCCTCATAAGCCACCCCCAGCAGCAGTTGTAAATAGGATACTTTTCACTGATTCTGAGGATGAGTAAGTTGCATTTCTCCTCTTTGTGCTAGACAACTATGTTAAATGATTTACTGTCAAAAGCTAGACACTTAATTCTGTTTACATGATATTAACATCATTCACTGCGTACTTCCATGTTTACACTGGTCTATCTATGTACATACATAGATAGCCTAGAGGTTGAAAGCCTCAAATAATACTGCATACCTTTTATTTATAGCTTGGCTCAGGGACAAACCCAGAAATTTTGAGTAGTGGAGGCAATGCATATGTAAGGTATTTTTCTTAGGTAAAATTTTAGGTACTCATGAGTTTAGTTGGTTACCAGTATCCTAAGGCAAAGTCAACTCAAAATTTAAATTATTTGTAAAATATAAAATAATGACATAGTTTTATATGATTGGTTGTTGAATACCATATCCCGTAGGTTCCCTCCACCGAGGGTAATCTTATTCAAGACGCGCCGGTCACTAAATGTAGGTACATCTTCCAACAGAAATTCGAATCCAAATTCACTGTGTTGTGGGAGTCTAATCCCTTCCGCTAGACTCAATTCCGTTGGTGTTTACCTTTTTTTATTGTGTATAATATATATGTGTGGGCCAGAATCTTAGTCCTCTCTATGTGTGGTATTTTTTTTATTGTGTGCAATGTAATAGTATGAAGAAAAAAATCCCCAAATCAAAGTGGAGGCCATTGCCTGCACAATGGCTAACGTGGGGCTGTCCCTAGCTTGGCTAGGTTTAAATTTTTGGCGACTCATGCAATGCTTCTTAAAATTTTCACTTTCACCTATCATGCTTTAGGTGAAATAGATGCAAGATTGATTTTACTTCTCTAATAAGTTCCCCTTCTCAACCATTCCTTCCATTGGTTAATAAACTTTCTAATTAGTATGTTTTCCAATTTTCACCTATTAGGATCTGGGTTTATTGCTGGACTTGCATTCATATACTCTGTTTTACTTATACTTCGGCTGACATCATAGTGCATTCCCAAGGTTTATCTCCATACTTCTAAGTTAACTTTCCATTTATTTCTACTCTTGACTCTCCAATGAACTATGCCATCCACAAAAGCAAAAGCATGCACTGAGCTACTGTCATTTTTCGAATGACAAAAATGCCCTGCAGACCAACATTTTCTTTGATGCAAATTCCGCTTTGTGCTTCCATTGCAGCGCCATGGCCGCATAATAGCACCGTGTCTCTGCATTTTCAGCACTTATTACAATTGTATTCTCATTGCTCAAGATAAGCTTGCGGTGTTTGTGTTTCATACCTATATATTTTATTGCAGATTACTTGCTTTAGGGATAATGGAATACAATACAGATTGGAAAGCAATTCAACAAAGATTTCTTCCCAGCAAGTCTAAGCATCAGGTGACTATTACTGTTGGCTAAATTTTTTTACAACTTCTTTTGAATGTGATAGTGGGTGGACTCTTTTCTTGCATATAAATAATAAATGTATATTAGTTTCTGTTGTATGCTTCGTTGAGATATTTCTAATTTGTGAGCATTCTCATTTTAGTTGAATAATTAGTTCAGCAATTTCATTATGGTGATCAAATTTGTTGCATATCTAATATGACACTGAATGGTCTGGTCACAGATTTTTGTCAGGCAGAAAAATCGTTGCTCTTCAAAGTCATCAGATAATCCAATAAAGGTAAACATATATGCTTAATCCATATATAATCAAATACAAGCTGTTTCTAATTAGTTCAAGCTTTGCTATCTCTGTTTCACCATCAATGATAAATCAATATTTTCCTTTGAAAGAAACTGCATACATTTTTTTTACCAATTGTGCAACACTAAGATGATTTAGATATAGTTTGGAATGTAAAGAACATCAGTGGCAATTTTCATAACTCCTGGTTTTACAGAAATTGTCCCCTTTTATTTTGCTTTCAACTTCACCATTTCCAAGCTTAACTTTTGGTTGAAATGATCTGTCGGTGGATGTAAAAATTACAGACATTTTTGTCTCGTGGCCAGTGCAGCCACTATCAATGAACCAAGCATTCCATTCATATGAATTGAGTGCTTGTGGTGCCATAACTCCTGGTTTTACAGAAATTGTCCCCTTTTATTTTGCTTTCAACTTCACCATTTCCAAGCTTAACTTTTGGTTGAAATGATCTGTCGGTGGATGTAAAAATTAGACATTTATGTCTCGTGGCCAGTGCAGCCACTATTAATGAACCAAGCATTCCATTCATATGAATTGAGTGCTTGTGGTGCCATAACAAACTCATCATTGTTGTTTTCGTCAATCACATTTATATGTTGCTTTTATTGCTGCTGAGACTGTTTTTTCTTGGCTCTGCAACACTTCTCGTGTGGCTGAGTTCATTGCAAAAATTATAGGAAAGAAAAGGTTTATCTTTGTACCAGCAATCTTTCTCAGCATTATTGGTTCTTTTGTGACGAGAACAAGGCAAAAATTACCCTTTCTTGAAGAACCTGCAGCATTCCTTTTATTGTTATTGAAAGACTGAGTTTTCAAAATGACTTCTCTTGTGTATTGAACATCGCCTCATTCATAGCCATAGGAGTTTGGCTCTTTGGCACCACTTTTGGTTACAAGGGGAGCCGAAAACATTTGGGAGATGGAGATCTCCTCATTTTGCTAAGAGTAACCATACAAGTGGTTTGGATACATCTTTCTCTCCAAAATTTTTAGGCATTGAGTGTATGTATCCCCTAACTTGTATTCTGTTCAACATTCTCATTTCAATATAATGTGGGAATTCTTACTCACATTTGATCCTCCAACAATCTCCCTCTCAAGCATGAGTCCATCCATGCATCTTGGATGCCCCCCGGCATGCAAACATATTTTCATCCAACATCGATGGGACGTGCCATCATACTTCCGCATTGCCAGGGAAACTTTTAATACAAGGAACTGGTCACTTTAATTCATCTCCAAGTCTTGTACCACTGTTCAAAATATATTTGAAAATAGAAAAGATTATAGAACTTGCAGAGAATTTGAGACATTAAAATTGAAGGAAAAGTGCAATATATTTGAACTGAAAACAGAACATCCTTAAAACTGAAAACATAATGGCCGTGTATAGCTACAATCAACACAAAGTTCCTTAAAAATCTGAACTCCCATAAGATTTTTTAGTTAACTGAAAACAGAACATAACATACAATTCTGCAACAATAACAACGACTATCTAAAACTTGTTCAGATTTCAAATAAAGCAAAATCTCACGACTCTGCGCCTATTCTTGGAATGGGGATAGCCTCTCGTCAAACTTGAACTTTCAGCGGCAAAAACTGCACGAGGCAAAGTCGAATCTGATAACACCTAGACGAAGATCCAAAACAAACTTGCCTAACAGAAAAGAAGAGAAATTTATGGTTAATACTTCAAATTTAAACCACTCAAATGATGTGTTTTAAAATGTAAATAGGTAGTTATCATGCATGTGAATTCTAGTTAGTGGATTCTTGGTTTGAAAGTCATGAATTGGAGGTCCAATTGGCTGAATAGCAAATTGCACATTTTTCATAGTATTACAGGATTGATCTTTCAAAGTGACAAATATCAACAATTTAAGCCAAATTAATTTCAGATCAAGTCATATAGGCTTGTCCTACTAGGGTTTTTATTTTAAAAAAATTAGATAAAATGAACTACAGAACTGAATATATGATTAATTAATTAATTCCTTATACTATTTACCTGATTTTTTTCTCTATACAGGCAGTTCGAAGAATGAAAACCTCCCCATTGACTGCAGAGGAGATAGCATGCATTCATGAGGTAATTCATTATACAGCAATTTGGATTTTGAAAATTTTCTGCTAGATTGCTTATAACTTACTTATGTATGACAAAAAATAAACAGGGACTCAAGCATTATAAATCTGATTGGATGTCAGTATGGCAATATATTGTTCCGCACAGAGATCCATTCTTGCTTCCACGCCAGTGGCGAGTAGCTCTTGGGACTCAAAAGTCTTACAAGTTAGATGAAGGAAAAAAGGAGAAACGAAGATTGTATGAGTCACAAAAGAGAAAGATGAAAGCTACTGCATCTGCAATGGAATGTTGGCAACCTATTCCTGATAAAGAGGTTTGTTACTGTCTGAAGCTACGAAACCTGTGTTTGAATATATCTCTCAGGTCCTTCCTGCGTATTAGAGATGCTATTAGCTGTCTTAAATGTAGTTTCCTTAACTGCCTGAATGGCTTAGGAGGAGTAACATACAAATGCACAATATAAAGTTTTTAGTTTACCTTTGTGCAATCTTGGCTCATATGTATCTGCACCAAAGGTATATAAGAATTTTTAAAATCATCAGAATTTGATGTTAGTGTGCTTGTAAGTGTACCAATATATGTTTCCATGCATGAAATGTGCTTACATCTGCACTAGTTAGTTCATCAATCAATGCAGTGGACAATGGGACCCTGGCTTAGTATGAGCACCCCTGGTTTAGTATGAGCACTTAGATTATCTAGGCTTTTATATATCAGATTTTGGATTTACTTTTGTGAGCTTTCTTTGGAACTTATTGCAGGATTGTGAGGCTGAAATTGCAGATGGCATGGATTATTCAGATGTTCCTTATGTCCACCAGGCATTTCTGGCAGATTGGAGACCAGACACATCTACTCTTAATTATTCAGAACGCATTTCCTCGACATCTTCAGAAGTAAATCTTGGTCATGATGCAATTTCACAAGATATTCAGCTTTATAGAGGAGTTAACAATTATGGCTTAAGTGGAAATGTTCAACATCAGAATGGTAATCAGCCTGCATTTCCATCTGCGTATAAGCTTCCCCTGCCTTTTCACTCTACATCAGGTTTTAGGAATGGCATGAAAGGTACTCCTTGTGCAACTATTCCTAAAAACCCAGTTTTTGGTGCGACCTCTAGCTCCAAATACTACTGTCGACCCTATCGGGCTCGGAGGGCAAATACTGCCCGCTTGGTGAAATTAGCACCGGACTTGCCCCCTGTAAATCTTCCTCCATCTGTTCGTGTAGTTTCTGAGACTGCTTTTAAAGGTTTCCCGTGTGGAACATCTAAGAATTTTCCTCCTGGATGTGGTGTCACCGATGTTAGAAAAGATAATTCTGCATCTCAGATTCCTCATGGTGAGAAAATTGGAATCGATCATCGTGCTGAAGGTGCAAGACCTATGCCAAAAGACAGTGTCGTAGGTTCTCAAGTAGAAAGGTCTGAAACTGCCGAAGGAAGATCTGTTGTGGCAGAGAAAGCCGCTTATGCTGATCTCCAAATGCATCCTCTCTTGTTCCAAGTCACTGAAGAGGGCCACACACCTTATTATCCATTTAAATTTAGTTCTGGTCCTTCTAGTTCCTTCAGCTTCTTCTCAGGAAGACAGCCACAATTAAATCTGAGTCTGTTCAGTAGTTCACTGCAACAAGGGCATATTGATCGTGCTAACAAGTCCTTGAAGTCAAAGAATTCCTCATTAAGGTTAGGAGGCATTGATTTTCATCCACTTTTACAGAAATCTAATGATACACAAGCACAATCTGGTTCTGATGATATTCAGGCTGAGCCATTGGTTAATAATAGTGGTGTGCCTGATACAACTGATAGATCTTCTGGCCTTAATGACAAATCCAATGAACTTGACTTGGATATTCATCTTAGTTCTGTATCGGAAGGTGACAAATCTATGAAAAGTAGACAGCTGAAGGAACATGATCGTATAGCAAGTTGTGAAACAGCAATGAATGCTCCATATTGTCAGCACGGTGGTAGAAGTCCTTCACCTAGCAGATGCGAACTTGCTTCAAGCAACCCTTTAGTCGCTCCTGAAGATAACATTACCAGATACGATGTAGATGATGTTGGTGATCAGTCTCATCCTGGGATAGTGATGGAGCAAGAAGAGTTAAGCGATTCCGAAGAAGAAATTGAAGAACATGTAGAGTTTGAGTGTGAGGAAATGGCTGATTCTGAGGGAGAGGATGGTTCAGGATGTGAACAAACTCCCGAGGTTCAAAATAAGGTAGCTGCTTTATTTCTTGCAGTTAGTTTTAGATTTTAATCGTAAATTTTGTGATTGTACTTGTACTATAAGTTACGAATTTCAAAATTGAGGAGAAATACATTTTACAAATTTCAGTAATGGTAATGGGGAGAAATAACATAAATCTTCTCTTTTCTTATGTAGTGTTTAATTTTATTTTTGTACTTCAATATTCTCTTATTTAGTTTTTCTGTTGAACCACCAATTATTAATTTTCATCAGATATTTTACGATGTGGTCCTCACTGCTTACCATAAAAAACTTCACACTTTTTTGTATTGAGTTGAATTATTTAACAGAAAAATTAAAAAGCACAGTTTTTGTTTGTGCCTTGCAATGGTATGACACACATCTATTTTGACACTGCTCTATCCATGTCTTTCCAATTTGACTCTGTTATTTGTTTGTCCTGTACGGCTCGTACATTGGATGGTAATTAATATATCAGTCAGTCAATGGCAACATGATAATTATTTACTTAAGCAGGAGCATTTGAAATTCATGTTATCCTTGTGAGGTAATCAGCTCTACTCTGAGTCATCTTTAAACTCAAAAGGCCCACATATAATTCATTTCTTATACATGTAAATTCCACTTCCTTTATGAAAACTCTCTAATTTCAACTTTTGCTCCATACTTTTATTCATATGCTTTACATCAATCTATTAACTATCTGTTTCTGTTGCATCTTGGTTAATGGCTATATGATGCCAATCTTATTCTGCTGACTAACCTTTATGCTAGGGGGCGGTCAGCCATTTTTCTTAGCTTTATAGTCTTGTACCATTCAGCACCTCATTCTTCTACTTTGGTGCTAGGTTTATATTTTTAGATAATTAGATAGTTTTTTAAAATATACTTTTTCTTCCCGTATAACCTTGCTTTTAATCTTGTTTTAGTTTGAGTGCGAGGAGGTGGCTGATTCTGAGGAAGAAGATGGTTCAGGCTGTGAACAAGTTCCACAGGTTCAAAATAAGGTAGTTTGCTATATTTTTTTCAGTAAGTTTTGTTTTTAATTATGTGTTTATTACAAATTCAATATTGAGGGAAGATACATTTTACAAATTTCAATAGTGGTGAGACATTGCATAAATCTTCTCTTATACGGATATAGATTTTTATTTTTTAATGTTTTCTTTGGCTTCAATTTTCTAAATGCAAAACTGAATATTTTTGTTAACCAAAATATGTGTTGAACCACCAATTGTGTTTTCATCAGATATTTACAATGAGTTGTGGTTCTTACTACTTACTATTAAAATTCACTGTTTTGCATTGAGATAAACCAATTATGTTATGATTTTTTTTTTTGAAAAAGCATTGCATCATGTTTGAATACTTGTGAAAATATCTTATAATATGTTGATATTATGTTAGAGTATCTTGGTTTATCTCATGCTTTAGTAGATATGCTATTCATCAGTCTATTAACTATTTGTTTTTGTTGCTTCTTGGTTCGTTACCACCTGATGCCAATCTTACTTTGTTGACTAACCTTTATGCTAGGTGGTGGTTGGTCATTTTATTATGCTTATATTCTTGAACCATTCAACTCCCCTTTCTTTTCTTTTGATGCTAGTTAGTTATATTGTTAGTCACTTTATCAAAATATATTATTTTCTTCCCTTATAACCTTCCTTTTAACTTTGTTTTGTTAGGAGGTCCCAATTTTTTTAGAAGATGTTGTAAAGTATGCTGCTTGTATGAACAAACCGTATGAACCAAGAGCCAATTCTGATATTCAAGTTGATTCTAGTCTCCCTACAAATAATGCTACACCAAATATGGCTTTGACTTGTAAGGGAATGGATGACAAAAGTTGTTCGTCATGGCTAAGTTTAGACTCAAGTAGATCAGAAAATCCTGTAATATCAAAGGGTATGCTTCAGCAGGTAACAACTGGTGAAGGTTCTGCATCCAGAAACTCTACAATTGGTAAAGCAGTCGCAGGGGAGGGACTTACCTTTGACATTGTACAACAGCCAAGCCTAGATCCTTATACAACACGAAATCCCAGGAAGCGTCGTAGAAAATCGAATGCACATACAGGATTGACTGTTGAAAAATCAAACCGTGATGGTAATGGTGAAGATGGTTCATTGAAATTTCCTGGCAAGTCAAGTGTAAATCAGATTCAATGTGAATGAGTTCAGGACATGATGGTAATGATAAAGACTTTTGATTGGTTCACCATGCCACCATCTAAATTCTGATCTAACTGGGATTTTGTTGTTGCTGCTGTTGTTCATCACCATCTAATATTATTGTAATTGCTGGATGTCAGTTAATCGGAGGTTAGGTGCTACTGGATAAAGAAACGACAATCACTTTTTCCCCTTCCCTTTGTCCTTCGATGGGTGGCTCCTTCATATTGTTTAGGTAGTCTGTGAAGAATTGGGACTTTAGATATGTATAGTTACTGGCAAGGGTTCAAGTAATGTTTTTTGTCCTTGTAAATTTGTCGATAGAAGTCATGGCCAAAATTGATCTTCACTAGTTCATGTTCATGGTGGAACTATTGAGTTGTATAGAATTTGTTCACTAATTTTGATCTCCCAACATGTAACGTCCAAAAAGTGCCAAAAAGTTACTATCCACTGGGATCTGCGGTAGTGCTTTTAATCTTTTTTATATTTTATTTTTCACATAACATCGTGAGAAGGATTTCTAAAAGTGGGGAACTTAATCATGTCTTAAACAATCCAAACAGATTTTCTTACTGTAATGATTTGATTTTCTTCATTCCAAGTTCATCTCTCATAAACATTAGATTTATTCAATTCATATCCTTTACACTAGTGTAACCGAACAAGTTGAATGACTGCTTATAGTATCTGAGTTAATCTAATTACTCTTACGAGTGTTCAGATACTTACATATGTCAAATACTCAATCACGCCTTGCTGCAAAAAGTACATGTGCTTCGTAGACAATATTATTTTTTATCCGTAAAAGAAAATATGGTTTACTGAATAGAGTTAAATATATGCAGAAGGAATCAGAATCACCACTCGAAAAGCCGCATATACCCTCAAAAATTCAGCCACATCAGATTGGACCCACAAATGGAAATCTACTGATATCTTACTCTCTCCACCAACACTCAAAATCGTTATCTCAAAACCTCATCCACTTCTTCTCATTCCCTCCACTCATTCCCACTTTCTCATTACTTCCATATTCCAATACAGATCACAGAACACAAAACAGATTAACATTACTACAAGATAAGACATCACAAAAACTAAAAAACCACACACTGACACCCTCTCTTTCTCCGCTATAATCTCTCTGCAGAGACTCAACAATGTCTTGCTCCAATGTCACCATGTTGGTCTCCTCCAAACCTTCTTTATCAGATGCCTCTAACCTCTCCTTCCGTTCAGCTTTCAACCCTTTTCAGCTTCCTTCACAAAACTCATCTACTTGCACCCCTTCAAAAACTTCTCACACACCCTCAATTCAGTGTGGTCTAAGAGAACTCAGAAACCGCATTGACTCTGTCAAAAACACTCAGAAAATCACAGAAGCAATGAAACTTGTGGCGGCTGCAAAAGTCAGAAGAGCTCAAGAAGCTGTTGTTAATGGGAGACCGTTCTCAGAAACACTTGTTGAAGTTCTCTACAGCATCAATGAACAGCTTCAAACTGAAGATGTTGATTCTCCTCTAACTAAGCTTAGGCCTGTGAAAAAAGTTGCACTTGTTGTTTGCACAGGTGACAGAGGTCTCTGTGGTGGTTTCAACAATAATATATTGAAGAAAGCTGAAAGAAGAATTGCTGAGTTGAAAACTCTTGGTCTTGATTACACTGTTATCAGTGTTGGTAAAAAGGGTAACTCTTATTTCATTCGTAGACCTTATATACCTGTTGATAGGTTTCTTGAAGGTGGAACTCTTCCTACTGCTAAAGAAGCACAAGCTATAGCAGATGATGTTTTTTCACTTTTTGTTAGTGAAGAAGTTGATAAAGTTGAACTTTTGTATACTAAGTTTGTTTCATTGGTGAAATCAGATCCTATTATTCATACTTTGCTTCCTTTATCACCTAAAGGTGAAATCTGTGATATAAATGGAATCTGTGTTGATGCTGCTGAAGATGAACTTTTCAGGTTAACAACAAAAGAAGGAAAGTTAACTGTTGAAAGAGATACTGTTAGGACTAAGACGATAGATTTTTCGCCTATTTTGCAGTTTGAGCAGGATCCTGTTCAAATTCTTGATGCACTTTTGCCACTTTATTTGAACAGTCAAATCTTGAGGGCGTTGCAGGAATCACTTGCTAGTGAATTAGCTGCTAGGATGAGTGCTATGAGTAGTGCTACCGATAATGCTGTTGAGTTGAAGAAGAACTTGTCGAGGGTGTATAATCGGGAACGTCAGGCGAAGATCACTGGTGAAATCCTTGAAATTGTTGCTGGTGCTGATGCCTTACAATAGATTGTGTATTATATTATATAAGGGCTATTCTATTTCTCTCATCCATGGTTGGAACTTGGAAGTTGGATTTCTTTGTAGGTAATTTTTATAATGAACATTGCCCTTTTCATTCTCTCTATATAAATATGCTTGTATAAGACTGTTATGCTATGCATGCAAATTTTACAAATTTATTGTCTTTTCCTAATGTGCAAACTTTTTGTCCTAGGAAAACTGCAATTTATTCTGATGAAGCAGACTCATTTTTTGTTCAGTTTTTGTTCACTTCTAAGTTATATAATATATGTATGTAATAACAGAATTCTGTATAAATAATTTTCAGAGAGTTCTCTGTGTTGATTATTATACCATAAGCATGGCTGTAATCTGATATTCTAAAGTGGAATTTCAATTACTATTTTTACGAATCACAATTTTTTCTACTGCTATGTGATGATTGTGTTTTGATACTTGGACAAATATTTTTTTTTGTCTCTATAATGACTCTTACAGGTATTTATCTGTCTAAACAATTAGATTGAGGAAGTAACCTCTCATTTTAACTCTATTAAACATAATAATGAATATTTCGTGTCTTGTGTAGTAACACAGGTAGTAAGTAATTGAGGGCATTGTGTTCACATGATTCCTTGAAATGAAAAATACAGCTGAAAAAGTTGGGATACCTATATTTGGCAACTTTTTTATTTGGTTCATGTACTTCACTCACATGTTGAATGTAGTTCAATGAGTGGTTGGTTAATGAGTGTAGTATCAAAATCGCATAAATCATTAGCCAGCTACTAAACTTTATTAACTATGAATTTGAACTTATTATTTACCAAAACAATGAATTTGAAAGTTATTAATCACAATTAGAGGTGTATCTACTACATGTAGACTTGAGCACTCGTTAATCACATTTAAATTTGTGGCTAGTGAAAATTAGGAGATGGCTAATGTGTTTCAACACATGATATATCCATTAATCAAATCTAACACTTTATTAATCATGTGTTTGAACTTTATTAACCATATAAATTGTCAAACTCAGTATCCCAAATTGATGTTCAAATAACATCTGTGATATTAAAAAGCCACTTTAGAATTGCTACATATTCATTCCTATCTGACCTCAGAAAGTTAGCACCTAAAGAATAGTAGTGCAAAAATTGCTCTAGTGCTTTCCAAAAGTGATATGTATGTTTAGTTGATGCAATTTCCATATCTGTCCTGATTAATACACCAGAAACTTTTTTTGTTCACAGATGCTATGAATTTTGGTTGAGCTAGCTGTAGGAAAAATGAATACTAGAAAACACTAACGCCAAAAATTTAGAAATAGTGGTTAAGAGTCTGTTTTCGAAATTTCATAGACTATAATAGCAAAATAGATAACTTGCCATAATTTCATTATAACGAAACTATGAAAGGTTCAAAATAGCTGTTGAGATAAAGAATGATTTGACAGAAAACATTACACCTACCAATCAAATATGTAGAAGCACATGCAACATCAATTATTTGTGACCAGAGGTGCAAATACACCGAATGTAGTTTCACTTTCAAGAGAACTAGTTGAATTTGAATTTAACGACTATTCATCAAAAGTATACACAAGTTTTACACATTCAATCATATTATCGCATTACTACGTAACAAGTAGGTGATACGTGATTGAAGGTATATGTAAAAGCTTTTTACATTGTTGGTCGAAGTTTATTAATTTTTCTTTTCATCTATAGAAGGGACTCATTGTTTCCTAAAATATAACAACAATGGCTCTTGGTACACTCATGTTGAACTACAAATAAATACTAACTAGAATATAATCCGCGTGTTGCACAGGATATATAAATTTTAATATATTAATAGTATTGTGAAAAACATATTAGCACTATTGTAAATAAAATTTATAAAAATAATACAATTTATTTATTTCTTTGTAGAGTATTTTTTCAATTGAGTTTATTTGAGTAGTTATTATATATGAGTTGACAAACACACATTTGAGAATATGTAAAATATTTTGTACAACGTAATTGCAATTAATTAATATATTTAGTATTAAAAATCTATGGTGATTATTATCCTACAAACAAAATTCATAAATTATATTTAGTGTTAAAAATAGTAAAAGTATTTTAATAAATATTAATATATGTAATTATTTATCGCAAAATCAAATTAGTCATTCTCTTTTATTGTGCTGTCAAATTTAAATTTATTTTTAAAATATTTTTAGAAAAATATAATATGGACAATCTTCTATGTCTTTTGAATAGTCAATATAAAATAATATTAGTAGATAAATAGCATTTATGTCGATATTTAGGAGTGATTAGTCAGTTTTTTTATTGAATTTAATGATTAATAATATAAATTATTACCATTGGTAAATGACTAATAATATTATAAAATAATTTATCAATTTATTATAAAATAACTTATAAAATAATTTAATAATAATATAGATTATAAATTATTATCAAATTGTAAAATAATTTTATATACAATAAGCATTTTTTAACTATATTTACTTCTTTGAAAATAATTGGGTTGAAAGCCACTAATCATAGAGATTGTTTGAAGAAATAGAATAATATATGTCAAAATAATTTTCTCTCAAAAATACAATAATAACACTCATATAAAGTTAAATATATATTATTGTTGGGTACTTCTCTTCAACAAATTAAATTGATAAAATTGAAGATATATTATTGATATAAAGCTAAATATATATTATTGTTGGGTACTTCTTTTTATAAATTAGATTGATGAAATTGAATATATATTATTGATATAACTACTATATTAATAATCATTTGACAAATGAGACATAAAACTTCATATTAATTTTTTAAAATAATATAGAATTAATGTGAAAGATGTTGGACAAACGTTATGAAATAATAATGTGACATTATGAAATAATAATGTGACATTATGAAATAATAATATAGAATTAATTTAGAAAAATTTGAGTAAACGTTATGAAATAATATTTAAATAAGAGATAGTATAAGATAGTGGATGATGTATAGAATTTGTGAAAAAGCTAAAAACTTAGTAGGAGAAACTCTCTATGAATATTTACACGTAAGCTTTTTGGTGGTTAAGGTGACAAATATTATTGAGGTGGCAAATATTTGCATATGTGGAAAAAAAATATAAAGTAGCAGAGTCTATTTTAAATATATATAATAGATAATAGATACTCGAGGAGAGAGCCTAATACTCGTTATTTCTATACCTATATGAAATTTAGAGTTAAGAGCTTTCCTCTTAACAATACACTGTACAATACATACTTTTTTTAACACATTTTTATTAATTAAAAAAATATACATGTCTCACCAAATTTAGATGACACCTACTCTTTTGATGGAACTTATATAAATTTAATTAATTAAATAAAATGTGTTAGAAAATATATGTTAAAGAATTTGTTGTTAACACTCTGTTACAAATGTTAATATCTAAAATGTATAATAGTTTCTAGTTCTTGTCAATTTCCATAACATAAATATTAATAGCCAAAACACGAAATACTCAGTAGCAAACACATCATTGTTTCTTTCCAAAAAAATCGCGATAATTAAGCCATATATCCTTCACCAATAGCTTTAGGTAATTTGACGATTTGTATCACATAAGTCGGAAGAGCTAGGATAACCGATTTAACTAATGTGCCTTTACTTGTAATGGATACATTCTTATTATTTTTATTGAATTAGTTTATTAGGAATTTTATTTTAATTAAATGAGTAAACTATGCTTAATAATATAAAAATAATAAAATTTATATGTCACCAACCACATCATTTAAATTGTCTATGTGGTTGTACTGATCAACATTCTATTTTCACATTAAGGAAATATCTATAGGAGAAACCAAATATTGCAAATAGCGCAAATATTGAAAACTAAAAAATCAATAAAAATTTAACAAGATCTAATTTTAGAAAGTCTTAATTTAACATGTAACAAAAACATATTTATGCCTTTAAATTTTTTTAATCTTACTAACAAGGTTCTAAAAGCATTTGTTAAAAAATAAAAATAAAAATTTTATATTAAAAAAAGATAAACTTAAAAAAAAAACAACTGTCAAATAGTTTTTAATTGAACCTCTTAAAAAACATTAATTGAATATTTCAATATTCAATTCCTTGATTTTCTCGGTTCTTATAGACGCGCAAAGCTACACGGAAACCAATGTCATAGTCTCGTTTTTCTTATCATATAGAATATATAAGACATTCTAACTAAATTGACAACCTCAAGACAATCCTTCTTCTATAATTTACAAGGCTTTAAATATTATTACAAGAAAAATACAATTTAATTCAAAATATGCACATGATTGTGACAAAGACATCGATAAATTACTGGTTTCATTTAATTGAAGATTTCCTCCCTCTCTCCCTCGTCAATTATTTATTTATTGCTTCTTACCCTTTCATCCGATTAAAAGTCACACAACTGTACAATTCAATCATATATTGGTGAGCTACTATATAATTTCACTCACTCACACACACATGTATGCATATGTATCATAAACTAAAAAATATATAAGCTTTTTTTACAAGAACTAAAAACAAAAGTCTTACTCAGTCTTTAATTAAGACGAATTTTTTATTTATAAGTATATCTGAAGTTTATGTCAGGATAGGAACAAGATTTAAAATAAAATTATTAAAAGTAGTTTTTTTAAAAATTAATAAATAAATTATTAATGTTTTATTTAATAATTATAAAAAAAATATTTGATAGAAGATAGTATTTTTAAATTCCTTTTTTTTT
>JBBPBS010001075.1:9723971-9743206 GCA_037974835.1 Cicer judaicum | reverse complement strand
GACCTATTTTAGTGAAAAGTAATGTCTTTAATATTGTAAAATGTTATTTAGTAAAAAACGATATTTTTAATATGAAAAGATGTTTGTATATTATTTTCATCGTAAATAGTTGCACAGAAATTTTATATGAAAGTTTTAATATAATATTTTAATAGATTTATTTTAGTGAAATGTAATATCTTTAATATCGTAAAATTTTAATATGATATTTTAATAGATTTATTTTAGTAAAATGTAATATCTTTAATATCGTAAGATATTATTTAATGAAAAATTATTCTCTTAATATCAAAATATACTTTTATATTATTCTTATCGTAAATAGTTGCATCAATAATGATTACGACAAAAATTGGAAACTAAAAATTATGTGGAGGTCTTTATGTATAGTTGTAAATTTTTTGGAGGCCTTCTTTATTGTTTTTATTTTTTTTTTACCTTGAGACTCTGAGATACTGATAATTCATTAACAAAATTATAAGTATTTTTCTTTTGTCAAAACAAACATAAAAGTTGTAATGTACAATATTTTACTTTTCATGATTATGTATTTATTATTGTCCAACACTCTTAATGTTTTACTTTTTTTAGCATAAATTTTTTTATTATATTTTTAATCAGGTAATTTCATTAAAAGGGTAATTCTTTAACTCCAATCACCGTTATACTTTGCAACAGACTCTCATGCAATTAATATAGAATCCTTGTGTTTATGATATTATCCATTTGTATATATTTTTCTGGGTAACGAGGATAAATGTATTAATCATATTTAAGGACTAATTATTTGTATAAAAAAATACTTTAAAGACAAAATAGATGTATTTATAATATTTTATGGACTAAATAATAAAAAAAACTGACAAATTTTTACACGTAGGGGACCAAAATGATGTGTCAACTTGACACTTAACAAACAAAACTAATCTGACTAAAAAGAAAACAAAACTATTGATAGATACTTGGGGGACTAAGGGTTTATTCTAGAGTTAAAGTCCATTCCATTTTTTTCAATCAATTATACCCACCAAAATTAACATTGTAGTTCGACACAGTATAGTAATGAGTATAAATGTGAAATTTGAATTAAAATGAAAAACACTCGATGAACGAGAAAATATAATATATAATCGAAAAACTAAAAACAAATAATAAGAAATAATAATATTTGAGTTGGCAGTATAGACGACAAAAGATGAAAACAGAACACCACATTCCATCTTGCAATAGCCACTCAAATAAGAACTCATTTTAAAACGTCAGATTTTATTATCGTATAAAATGTCGTTTACCTATTTTTCCCCCAACCAATGAATATCCATCGCGACGCACAAAGCCACCCTCAACAAATACAACTTGACAAATAAAGAAATTAAATTAAATTAAATAAAAACAACATACCAAATAAGAGTATATATTTTTTGATTTGAATCAAACACATACTCTGATTGAATTGAAGACCACCGCCACACACACTCTAACGTCGTTTTTGTTTTATTCAGTTGAAACTTGAAGCCTTCATATTCATCATCAATCAAATGCTCAGATAACAAAACGAACCGTCGTTTAAAGCAAAGTTAGTAACTAACTACGATGGAGATGTCGTTGCAGCTAAACTGCAAAACGCCGTTTTGTTTCAAGCTCACTCCATTTTCTGCTTTAACACCTGTAAGTGCCTTTCAACTAATTCATGATCCTGTGATTTTTTTTTATATAGTAATAATTTTGCTATAATTGAATTCTTTTTTTTTTGTTTAATTTTTCAGTCTTCATGGCACAAAGCAAGTATTCGAGTTTCTTGCGTTAATGCTAGTGCAGGTTTATTTGTTAGTTACACTTTTTTTTGTATCTTATGAATTTTAATTATATTATATTTGATTTTTTTGTGTATAACTAGGTTTTTATATTTTTGTAGATTTTTCTAGGAAGAGACAACAGAAGAAGAGTTCAATTGCGAAACCAAAGGGTTCTAATCCAAAGGGTTTTGTTCCAAAATCATCTATTGGAAGCAGTAAGAAAAATCCTAGAGTCAGTAAGAAGGGAGATTCTTTAGCTCCAGTTGTTAGTGAGGTTTTAGAGGATGATAATAAACAAACACTTGATGTTATTATTGATGATGATGAAGATGAATTTTCGGTGGAGGAAAAATTTGTGGTTGTGGATGATAAAATTAATGAAATTGCTCGAGAGTTCGGTGAATCGTCCTTGATAGATGAGACATTCGATGTTGAAAACATTCCTATAATTGAGGATGTTCAATTATATGAAGAGGGAAATTCTTACGTTGGAGATGATGGGAATGTTAAAGATTCAGAGGGAAGGAGATTATACTATGCTGAAATTGATGGAAATCTTAGAGGTACATATACTGATACTAATGGGGAAATAGCTGCAAATGTCATTGAGGAAAAAAGTGCTGCTATTGATGATGTTAAAATTAACGAGGAAGCTTCTCGGATGTTGAAGTTGAAATTGGAAGAAAATTTGCGAAAGCAGGAAATAGAGAGGATTGCGGAGGAAAATTTTTTACGAGGGGCAAAGATGTTTGTATATCCTCCTGTGGTTAAACCTGATGAAGATATAGAGGTGTTTCTTAACAAGAACCTTTCAACACTAAGTGATGAACCAGATATTTTGATTTTGGGGGCGTTTAATGATTGGAAGTGGAAATCTTTTACCATTAGATTGAATAAAACACATCTTAAAGATGATTGGTGGAGTTGCCAATTGTATGTGCCAAGAGAAGCCTACAAAATAGACTTTGTGTTCTTTAATGGACAAAGTGTTTATGACAATAATGACCAAAAAGACTTTTGTATACCAGTTGTTGGTGGAATGGATGCATTGGCGTTCGAAGATTTTTTGCTCGAGGAGAAGCGTAAAGAATTAGAAAAACTTGCTAAGGAGCAGGCTGAAAGGGAAAGACAGGCTGAAGAGCAAAGGCGAATAGAGGCAGACAAAGCTGCAAAGGAAGAGGACAGGCTGCAGGCAAGGATGGAGGTTGAAAAAATGCAAGATACATTGCTGCTGTTGATGAAAAATGCTGTAAACTCTATTGATAATGTTTGGTATATTGAGCCTAGTGAGTTTAACAGCAATGACTCAGTCAGATTATATTATAATGGAAACTCAGGTCCTCTTCGACATGCTAAGGAAGTATGGATTCATGGCGGCCACAACAATTGGAAGGATGGATTAACAATTGTTGAAAGGCTTGTAAAATCAGGTTTGAAAGGTGGTGCTTGGTGGTATGCTGATGGTATGCTCTTTTACCTACTCCTTCCTTATCTTTGATTTTTAATTCATTTCCTCAAAATTAATCTTTTACTGGACTTGATAAGTTTATGAATAGAAAAAATATTTACCATGATATAACTTGGACATAACCCACATTATACGTCAGAAAACCAGGATTGAAGTCAATTGATTCTATGGATCTGCCATGCCCATCATTTAATTTAAACATCAGAAGGTTGCAGATTTTAGGGATCGGTGTATCTCTCTTTTTTTTTGTCTATAGAAGAGGTGGTAAATACACCATATACTCACACAACTACGAGGTTCCGGGTTAAAACCCGAGACAAGATGTTCAATGTAACAATATCGACATTTATCACTTGAGCTAGAACTTAATTGTTGTGTCTCGTTTTGGATTCATCATTTTATTTAAAATAATTTTGTGAGAATTTTGAACTTTAAAAGTTACACAACTATTTCTAAATTCTCACTCCATGGTACTCATTACTTTGGATTTTTACCTTTGTGTGCATTTGTTGGGATGACGTTTCATTGAGAAAGAGATAAACTTCCTATTTGCTAAACAAAGAAAACTAGTCCAGAAGGCGGTTAAAATTTTGTTCGTTTCTTTTGGACTAATTTGAAGTATTAAACATTTTTTTCTTATCAATTTTATATTTTATGCAGTTGTTGTACCTGACCAAGCTGTTGTCCTGGATTGGGTCTTTGCTGATGGTCCACCTCAAAATGCAGTTGTGTATGATAACAACCGTATGCAAGATTTCCATGCTATTGTCCCTATGGCTACACCCGACGCACAGTATTGGGTTGAGGAAGAGCAGCTAATATACAGAAAGCTTCAGGAGGAGAGGAAGTTGAAAGAGGAAGCTATACGTGCGAAGGTTTGTTCTTGCCTGTGATGACTTCCAAGTTGTAGCATTGGGGCACTGCCTACGATGCTTGTCATTCATAAATATAAGCTTTTCGGTGATTTGTGTTCTTTGTTGTGCCCCTTAATGTACCAGAAAGATAGTAATAGCGTAGGCTTTTAGAGAAAACCCTACTCTAGTTGGTCTTCGGTCCAAATTTAATGTCACTAATTAGTCGTCCAAAAAAATTTAGTTGCCAAATTAGTTTCTGAAGACTTTGAAACTTCACTGCATTAGTCTTCTAAAATAATTGTGATCAAATTAGCCTGTCAAAGATCTAAAACATCGCCATATTTGTCCTTATGGAGGATAAAGTGGTGACACAATAACTAACTTGGCTATACAAAATGATGATTAAACCTTTGAATGACTAATTTGGTGATATTTTAGTTTGTAAGACTGATGTTGTAAGTTTTAGATCTTTTGAGAGATTAATTCGGTGATGGAAATCATTGGAGGACTAATATGATGACACATGTCGACAAACAACATAAAACTCCGCTGAATGAGTTTTAGGATATTATATAGTGACTTTAGATTGGAGGACCAACTTGAGGGTCTGGTCTTATGATGCATAATCACTCGCATATTAATTCAACTTTTTTACTTTGGTTAGGTTGATAGTTGAAATTCTTTTGATGAGAGTGTGTTTTAGATGGATCCCTTTAACTGTTTGACTAAGTTATATTTTTCCCACTCAACCCTTTCTCTTAGGAAGAAAAAAGATTAACATATATTCAAGCTATTAAATACTCTCTTGTTTATTTGGTTCTGTTCATGTTGCAGGCTGAAAAAACAGCACAAATGAAAGCCGAAACAAAGGAAAAAACTTTGAAAAAGTTTTTACTATCTCAAAAGCATATCGTCTTCACTGAGCCTCTTGATATTCAAGCAGGGAGTACAGTGACAGTGTTTTATAACCCCTCAAACACAAATCTGAATGGAAAACCTGAGGTTTGGTTTAGAGGCTCATTTAATCGTTGGTCTCATCGTAATGGTCCATTGCCACCTCAGAGAATGTTGCCTGCTGAGAGTGGCACACATGTCAAAGCCTCTGGTGAGTGTCTTCCTTTGTTTACACTTGAAAGATGACTATACCATAGTCATCTGGCAATTATCAATATCAAGGATTTAATGTCCCTTTGGTTGTTTAATTTTTTTTTTTTTTTCTATTTTCAAATGTTACTTGGAGAGTATTTTTTCTAAAATATGATCTGTCTTCCAAATTCCAAATATATTGCATTATGACTTACGATATTTTCACCATATATGATATGCTAATCTGGTTAGCAGATGTTGAATTTGTGCAAATGTTTTTATGTTTATGTTCAATTAGCTTTTGTGTATCCTAATCTGTAGCCTGGCCTTGGATTTGAGTGCTGAGAGTTCATTGTCTCACTGATTTGGAAGAAAGCTGCACGAAGTTTATTATCTATATCAACTATGGTTGAATTTATATTTCATGTTAGCGGATTGTGTATAATAGATTATAAATAGCTTTTCAAGATGGGTACTTTTACTTCTGCGAATTTGGCATTGTTCAATAAGACACAAAGTGTAATTACATTGTTCTAACTACAAAATCTTGAAGAAGCTTAATGATTTTATGTTTGTGCAGTTAAAGTTCCATTGGATGCATACATGATGGACTTTGTATTCTCTGAGAGTGAAAATGGTGGAGTTTTTGATAACAAATTTGGAATGGATTACCACATACCTGTTTTTGGAGGTATTGTGAAGGAACCTCCTATGCATATCGTTCATATTGCTGTTGAGATGGCCCCAATTGCAAAGGTAAGCTAACCTATTGCATGAACCATTGAATTGGTTATTCTAGGAAATCATAAATTTTAAGATTTCTACTTCCCATTTTTTCTTTCACTATGATTTCTTGTTCCCCTTGTTTTGTTTGCAAACATTTCTGTTTTAAGAAGGTCGTTCCATTGTTATTGTAATCGCTCCAATTATTTTCAATGATAGTAGGATGTTAAAGAGAGGCCAAAATTAAAAGAATGTAATCTTTGAAGTGACGATAGTTGTTTATCTTGTTTTTGTGAGAAGATACAGTGATTGATCATTGAATATATAAAGGGAGAGTTGGTAAGTAAAATACCAACCATTATGCTACAACTTAGGAAAGAAAAACAAAAGAGAAAGGTAGAGCAAATACATGTAGAAAGAGAAAAGAGGAGGCATGATAATAATGTCATGGATACACTATAAATCGCAGTGCGTTTATATTAATAGGTTAAGAGAGTTATACATAAGAAAGACATGTAAGTCAAGCCCATATCTTTATAGGAAAAAGATAATGGGTCAGAGTTAATCCTTATAGGAAACCATTATGGAAATCTTTGATACACCTTGTCTTCTCACATTAGTCATTACTGCCTTAAGCATATCTTTTATTGCTCAAATTTAAGCAATCTGAAGAGAATTCTACTATATAATTTTTTTTAAATAAAGACAATTAAATTGCATCCTGACATAGCTTGGCTGCTTCTAAAAGATAATTCTCTCCTTTCATCAGTTGTTATGGCGGGTTTTTTGTTCAAAAACTGGTTTATACTTATTAAAGCAGAAAACATTTGTGAGTTTTTTTAACCTATTTTTCCTGTTTCTGATGGTCATTTTTGGAAGGTTGGAGGCCTTGGTGATGTTGTTACTAGTCTTTCCCGAGCTGTTCAAGATTTAAATCATAATGTGGATATCATTCTTCCAAAGTATGACTGCTTGAACCTTAGCAATGTAAGCTTTTTTCTTTCTTTCACACTTGTATTAGATGTTCTACTCCGCCGTAGATATTTAATGTATGTTCGTTAGTTCATGAGTTTCCTGGTCTCTCCCTAACTCGATTGAATACAGCATGATGTTGTGATTATAAAAAATGATATAGTTTGTTGTTAGCATTCAAGTATTGTTTGACTTGCATCTGCAGGAAATGCATGGCCTGTTAAGAACATTTCTTAATAGTTGGCTGTTGAGCTCCTGCATCAGTGGCTCATAAAAGATATAAATGGCTATTATTGAGCACTTTCCTTAACATTTTGCGGGAAAATGCAGATTTCTTGTTTTTGTTAATATTATTCTTATCTGCTGAACAAGTGGCTTGTGATGCAGGTAAAGGACTTCCAATTTCACAAAAGCTATTTCTGGAGTGGGACTGAAATAAAAGTATGGCACGGAAAGGTCGAGGGCCTCTCGGTCTACTTTTTGGAGCCTCAGAATGGGTAAAGACTATGGTTCTCAACTCTTTTCTTACAACAACAAAAAATGCTTCTTTTATGTTGGGGCGTCATATTTTCTTTTGAAAAAATTCCTCTTTCACATCAACTTTCTAGGTTAGAGCAATACCATGTTGAGATAACATGCAAGATTTTACAGTTAGTGTGTCGCTATCAAGTTCTAGTACACAATTTTGTATAAAAAGATATTTTCTGTATGTTCAACCATAGTACACATATTATATGTGAAATAAGATCCGAAGAAACAAAACATAATCAAATTGTGTCTGAAACCAATCAGTTGATCTTTCTTGTTGTAGAAATTTTGTTTATTAATTGTATAGCAGAGTCAACAGTTTGAATCGCTTATTATTAACTTGTGTGTGGCATTCGGTCTTAAAAGTTAAAACTATATCTGCATTATGATTATTTTCAGCTGTTGTATTCCATATCCAGAAGTGTAACTTGTTCAATCATTTGTCCACTATTTTCTTTCTTTCTATTTGTTTTTTTGGGTAACTGCAGTTTTTCTCTTTTTGAACATTGCCATTAAGCTAACATGAAAAATTTAAAATGCTTTATAAATTGAACTATGCTTTACAAATCAATATTCTTTCGTGCAGATTCTTTTGGGTTGGCTGTGTATATGGTCGTGCAAATGATGCAGAGAGATTTGGTTTTTTTTGCCATGCTGCTCTTGAATTTCTACTCCAAAATGGAAGTCATCCTGTAAGGCATACAGTTTGATTAGTTATTCAGCTCTATTCATACAAAAGTGTTTATTCAATAAATTTCACAATGTATTTCCTTTCTTGACATGGGTGAAACTTGAAGTGAAAATTCTTAGGACCCAAAAATTTGATATGTGTGCAAATATTTTGAGAGAGTAGTCCAAAGAAGGAATGCTGATACTAAACTTTTGTCCCTATTTATTTTGGTTCTACTATGTCGTTACTTTTTACACATTAACTAGATTGATTTTATATGTTACTCATTTTTCAATTGTTGATCTATGCATATCTGCATGAATGTGTAATTAATATCCTATTCATAACATGGACAATATTCACACAAGAATAAACTGTCTTTCAGAATAGCATTTGAATGTGTAATTGTGACAATATCCTATTCATAACATGGACCAATAACACCACACAAGAAATAACTGTCTTTCAGAATACCATTCTAAATATGAAAGTATCAGAACCACCTTTCCAAGTGATCGCTCATTTTCCGAAGACTTTTTTTTAATTAAATTAATTGTCTCCAAGGATGTATTGTAATTAGCTCTTACCAATGGGCAGGATATCATCCACTGCCATGACTGGTCGAGTGCTCCAGTTGCATGGCTATTTAAAGAACAGTATACACATTATGGTCTTAGTAAGGCTCGAGTCGTCTTCACAATTCATAACCTTGAATTTGGTGCCAATCTCATTGGAAAAGCTATGGCATACGCTGACAAGGCTACAACTGTAAGTGCTGGATATACCATAAATTTGTCAATTTCCTTACAAATTGTCAAAACGTATTTTATTATCCCAAAAGCTTGAGTTGTTTGATTTGAGCATGTGGATGATTGTTTACATTCCATTTCTGGCAGGCCTCATCTCATAGCCACTTTGTGTTAAAATTCGATATACCATAAACAACCTACCCTGAATGCAGTTCTTGCCCCCTTAAGTATTATAGCAGTTATTGTCAAGAATTTGACTGGATCTCCTTAGTCATCTGCATGCTTAAAATCTATTTCAAACAAATATCTCCCCTTCAGAATATAATGTTATAGAATTGTGACATCAAATAGTGTTTTGGATGTTAAATTATAATTTGAAAAGAAGCGAAGTGATTGTGATTTTCGCATCTTTATCAAATTCTGATTTTCTTTTATTGAATAAGCATCTTGGCTATATATGCTTGCAGGTCTCCCCTACTTATTCAAGGGAGATTGCTGGGAATCATGCAGTTGCTACTCATCTTCACAAGTTTCATGGTATAATAAATGGAATCGACCCAGATATATGGGACCCATTTAATGATAACTCCATTCCTGTAAGTTGACTTATCCCCAGATCCTTCTTTATCTTTTTACTTCCGTCAGACAAGAAAGATACGGTAATAATAGATAATGATAGGCTTCATCGTATCAGTTCTTATTTATGCTCGTAAAAAAAAAAAACTAATTAGGTTGAAGATACTTGCATCATCTTTATTCTGTAACTTTTTGAATGTTTGTAATAGACCATCAATAAGAACATATCTATCTATTATCTATTATAATCTATCAAAACACAACCCAAATTATATCTGCGACAACTCATCTTCATCTATGCCATATACTCTAATATTTGGCAATTCACCAAAATTCTGATGTGTCGTCTTCCAAAGTACACTACTTTTTGCATCTTCTACTTTCATTCCATTTTGTTTCACCAATATGTAACGCAAACCTTTTCACTTGTCCATTCAAGTACAATTCTTCCATACATTATACAATTTCAGCTTTAATTTATCACTCAATGACTCATCAATACACTTAAAGGCTCTAATTACTCATCCAACTTTTCATTTCAATAATTCATACAAAAAAGAATAAACCATTCAATATCTTTAAAGTATCACAATGCAAGTTCGACTACTTACGCACATAAATATTCATCTTCTGTTTTTCAACCACTCTTGCATTTGGTTCAAGCAATGATAAAGACATTATAAAATGAAATCAAACTACACCCATTTGTGTGACACATTCTCAATTCACAGATACTTTAATAATAATGTTCCTCTGTTGTCAATTATTGTTGAAAATCATATATAGCTATTACTGCATAGGTGAGTGTTTTCCCCAACGTGCGTCTCTCATAATTATTTTTTTCTTTTTATAATTAAAAGAACATAAATCATAATTGAAACAACAAAAAGTTGAATAATATTAAAAATTTGGAAATAAATAATTTATAGCTATTTCACTAAACTTTTAACCATTTCACTATTTACTCGAATTTTTTTATGTTTTAAGCATCCACAAACTTTTCTTGCCTATAATATTTTGCAACTCACTCTTGAAATTTCTTGACCGTGTTAAATAATTATTTGAAAAGTTCATTTCATGTTCTAATTGTTTTGACGAAAAAATAGTTAAAGTAATTGAAACTGTTCTCCATCCAAAATATGATAACTAGATAATTTGGTTACATTATGTATTGAATTTTGATTTAGCTTGACAATTTTGTGTAACTAACATTTTTATTATATAAAATATCTTAAGAAAATTTCTATTTTGTTTTGTAGTGTTACTTCCATATATTTCACGGATATTTTCATATGTGATGAATTGTTTCAATATTTTGAATGTTATTATGAATATTGTTTTTAACAAACTACCACTCATGAATGAATGTTATAATAAACTGCAAGGCACACAATGTGCATGCTTAGATTGACGGTGAGATTGACAGAATTACGATGACCATATAAAATTGAAAATGTCAAAAAGTATATAAATTTATAGTTAAATGTACAACTTCAATAACAAAGAAACGTATAATTATTTAATAAATATATTATTAGAAGTAACACTTCAATGAAACCAAAAAATTTGAATAAACCAATTCTACGTTTAAACAATATTAAAGACAAGAATTGCAAAATCTCTAAAGTTGCAAAATCTTATAAATAGTCTGATAATTCAATATACTTTGCATGGATTGGATTTGTCTACTAAAGCAAACTTAGCTTATATATAATTATTCAAAAATATATTTACCTTTAGGCACATAAACGTGTGAATATATTCTATTCTAAAACAAAAATAACATTACTTTTAAATGACATATTATTGTTATTTTATATTACTAATATATTAAATTTTACCGGGTTAGCATCTAGTTCACTGTAATAATGCTTCTTGCTCAACTTTTGCAGTCTCAAAGTGCACAACTGTACTCAATTTTCCCATCCGAGATTCTGAGTTTAAGTGTTTAACTTAGAAAAACCTAAACTAGACCTCTTTAACGCAGATGGAATGGATTCATGTATGCAGTTGAGTTCAGTAGTGACTGCAATGAGTCAGTACTACCACTACTCTACTCCCTGCAACTGACCTGTAGTTTAATATATATACAAACTATTTGTATTTTCCTATTGATTGTTATGACTAGCTCCAATATCACATTATTCAGGTACCATACACAGCAGAAAATGTTGTTGAAGGAAAAAGAGCGTCCAAGGAAGCCTTACAACAAAAGCTTGGTTTGAAAAAAGCTGATCTTCCTTTGGTGGGAGTTATTACTCGATTGACTCATCAAAAAGGGATCCATCTCATCAAACATGCCATATGGCGTACCCTAGAACGTGGTGGACAGGTCTTTCTATTTCTATTATACATGCCTATTAGTGAGCAATAGAAAACAGAGCTTATTCTCGTACAATGCCATAGTTGCCTGCATAATGGCAGATTGTTCCGTAGTAGATGGACACTAGTAGAACAAATTGGAAACGTTTCAACTATTTTTTATTTATTATAATCATAAAAATCATTCTTGTTGCTATATTTGGTACTTCATAGTCTAAGCTTTTAGGCTAAGTGGTTCTTTGGCAACTGGTTCCGTATTAAATATTTTACTAAGTTGTGTTGAACTTAATCCCATCACCATTGTGTTGGAGATAAATAACTGTGCCGGATGTATGATATCCGAGACTTGGAACCCACCTCCTCCCTACATACTTTTCAAGGAAAATTTGATGCTTCACGTAGTTGCTATTGATATTCATTATAATTAGCCAAGGGTAAAGTCAAAGTAAGGCTTTTAAAATTTGTTATTAGATTCTCCTGTTCGATTTAGAATCTGTTTACATATGTTGCATCATAGCAGGTGTCTTGACTGTAAAAAAAATTTGAATGCAGGTTGTACTACTTGGTTCGGCTCCTGATCACCGCATACAAAATGATTTTGTGAATTTGGCCAATCAATTGCATTCCAGTCATAATGATCAAGCAAGACTTTGCCTTGCATATGATGAACCTCTTTCCCACTTGGTAACTTGTGGAACTAAAAAGTTTTTGATATCAAACATTTTATCTACTATATCTGCAAGTACTACTCAATGGGGTGCTGCTTCTGACTTGTTTAATTTTTTTTGTGCTAGATATATGCCGGTGCTGATTTCATTCTTGTTCCTTCAATCTTTGAGCCATGTGGACTCACTCAACTCACAGCAATGAGATACGGTTCAATACCCATTGTTCGAAAAACTGGGGGTTTGTACATAACTTTATTTTTAGCCACTAATATATTTCAGTTAAATGGTCTTGTTGACTTTCTGACCTTGAATAGTACACTGAGCTGATCACTAACCATGTACTTTTTATGTTTCCCTTTTCAATTTCTTTTGCTCGTCCATTTAGTTTTGTCCAGTTGACTTTCATCTTGATATAAATTTGCAGGACTTTATGATACGGTATTTGACGTTGATAATGATAAGGATAGAGCACAAGTGCAAGGTCTTGAGCCAAATGGATTCAGTTTTGATGGAGCTGATGCAGGGGGTGTTGATTATGCTCTTAATAGGTTAGTAATGTGCCACACAATGAGCCAGCATTATACCCAAAAAAAACCCAATGTACCAATAACATCCAAAAATAAAGAAAATGCAATAGTACCAACTTATGTTGGTCTGAACAGTTTGAGTTGTTAAGAATGTGGATTTGTATTTGTTTTGGAAAGTCATGTAAATAGACAGAATAATGTTAGAAGGAGTGTCTACCTGTGATTTTAGACCATACCCCCATATGATTAATCTTTCACCTGTTTGATGAAAAGAGATACTAGGGTAAAAAAGCATAGATATTCAGAAGTTAAACCATATTTTAGTGATCTAAGTGAATTTCTAAGGCCAGAAACTTGACTAGTTGGCTAAAAATCCTTCCAAAACTATTTTTATATCAATATACAAGCAGAAATAATTCTCAAGTGTTAATGGCTTCTCCTTAGTCTGTTGTTGATATTTTGTAGAAGATAGAATTTTCTCTTCCCTAATATTATTGTTATGACCAAGAATCATTAAGCTTATCTTCACAAGGTGAGGTCAACTAACTATATGGATCAATTGAAGCAATAAAGTCTTGTCATGTATTAGTTAGGTACAAAAATTAACCATTTGCCTCTAAATCCTTTTTAATGTGGTCTGGTGTATAGTTTTTCTTGGTGTACCTCCTTATTGGTGCTTCTACATTTCCTCCCCATACATGCTCATGTAAGCTAAGACGCTCATGTACGCTAAGACGAGTCTCTGCTATTTTTTGTACAATTGGGGTTACCCTAATTTTCTGTCTAATGATTGTATTTTATTCTTGTCTTCTGTGAACACATCATCCAACACAATATTGTCATTTATACCACATTAAGTTTATTTTCTTGTTGCTTTTCTAAAGGCCAAAATTTTCGTAACATTGTATGAAGTTCTTGGGAGAATCTCATAATTGTATATTTAGAATACATGATTGTTTGAAACAGTCGCTATATGCTGAATCTCTTGCACTGGAATTTTCATGCGGAAAGAAGGGTTGTAGCCTGGCTATGGGATAGATAGAGGAAACGCAAAACATTATACTTAGACCTTTTGATTTTGAACTGTTTTGTCTTCTTGGTAGCTCACGTTGTTGGCACACACGACAACAAGCACACACGGGTACTTGTGTTTCTGAATTTTTAAAGTATATGAATGCAAGATTAATACTATGGACTTTTTCAGGGCAATATCTGCTTGGTATGATGGCCGTGAGTGGTTTAACACATTATGCAAGACAGTAATGGAGCAAGATTGGTCTTGGAACCGCCCTGCTCTCGACTATTTGGAGCTTTATCATGCAGCACGAAAGTTGGAATGAGAGTTTAGTGAGCGGGAAGCCATGCAAATTAAGGTCCATCGCCGTTGTACAGCTTTAGTCTAAAGCATAATTAGTGCATATAGTCAATCGTAGTGAAAAGATAATAGCAAAGTAACATCATTGTAGACACCAGCTTCTTGTTCATTATTTTGTTGGCACACAATAATGTAGGTAAGCATTACATAGTTTTAGTATATATGCTGAGAGATTGTCCTCTTAAATAAATGAACATGAACTTGTGAAATGCATTGCAGAATAATCCAGTGCCAGTTCGTTTTTGTTCATAACAGAATTGAAAATCAAGGGGGGACAAATTATCATATACCGAAGTAAATGTTCATTGTAATATGAAAGTTATGATCCAACTTTATTTTTCAAGAAACAGATTCTGCGCTCCTTTTGATAGTTAGCAAGATCTTGAGAACAATAAGAGCATGTAAAGGGTCTTACCTATTTTGGTTGAGATGATGAAAATGCTATCCTTTGACGACAGTAACTGAACAAGAGAATCTAATGGACTAGATGACATGTAGTCCTGCGGTTGGGACATTTGAAGCCAATCGGAGGTTCTAGATTTTAAACTAGTATTTTTTAAATTTAATAATAATAATAATATTAATAATAATAATAATAATAATAATAATAAATAAATAAATAAATAATGCTTTGACTGCAGAATTGGACTGCATACAATCTTGTTCTGAAGTAAATAAATAATAAAAGAACTTTAAACAAAACAATACATCATTAAAAAAGATTATCTCGTAAGTGTTTTCTAAAAATATGTGCACTTCTTAAAAAAAAATCATTGTGCTAATTTAATGATAAATTGAATTTGATTTAATAAAGGATTCTTATTAATATAGTAAAGTAGTTAGGTGAGTTGTGATAAGATAAATATAGCGTATTAGCAAAAAGTAATAATTAATGTTTCATTGATAATTTAAAATATCAAATAATGTGACAAACAAACAGTTTTAATGTGTTGATTAATATGAGAAGTAAGTAATAATAATTAAGAGATTGAGTAAATTTGGAGATAAAAAGAATGTTGGGGACATGTTGGCATCTAAATAAAGTTTGGAATTTAGCTCTAAAGATTCTATCAGTGCGGTAGGCAA
Source organism: Cicer judaicum (assembly GCA_037974835.1). Classification (NCBI taxonomy): domain Eukaryota; kingdom Viridiplantae; phylum Streptophyta; class Magnoliopsida; order Fabales; family Fabaceae; genus Cicer; species Cicer judaicum. The sequence continues at coordinate 9,727,806 of JBBPBS010001075.1, read as the reverse complement.
AAGAGTGACACAGAGAGAGGTGGCAAGTGAAGAAGTAAGGGTGTATATGGGTCATATCAGGTTGGGTTTCACTAAACCTAATATAAAACTGAATAAAATTCTTTTGGTTTGGGTTAGGTATCCAACCCAGACTTTGTAAACATACCAAATCAAACCAAGTAATGATCGGATTGAGTTGGGTCGACTTCACTATAAAGAAAAAATAAAATATTTTATATTATAAAAAATTATAGGTTTAATTATAATTTTGGTCTTCTATTTTTATCGGTGAGTAGAATTAGTTTTTTTATTTTAAAATTTGACACTTTTAATATCTACATCTGATTTTTTTAAATAAAAATTAGTGACTTAACATAATTTAAATGATATGACTTATGAATAGATGATATGACGTCGAGTTGAATTGATAGATTTAAAATTATAAATTTGTCAATCAAATCAAACACACTAAATTTAATTAGGTTTAGTCAGATTTGACCCGACTTAAGACATATTTTGATAAAAAGACATGTTGGATCATATTATTTATTGAATAGATTAAGTTAAATTAAATCTATATTAAGTGTGATTTAAACATATTACATAATTGGCTTAGTTTCCATATATTTTATTCATCTAGGTGGAATTAAGAAGGAAGATCAAACTTTGTCTACAAGTAACTCTTCGTTCTTTGAATTGGTGTGTAGGGATGGCAATAAAATCCGCACCCGCGGATACCCACCCAAACCCACTTGATTTGGGTGGGGAAAATCAGCTTTAATTGGGTGCGGGTGCGGATTTTCTCCGACATTAAAATTCAGGGGCGGGGGCGGGTTTGGGGGTGATGATATGCACTCCGCACCCGCACCCGCATCCGCCCCGCAAGTAATATTATTACAATTTTTAAATTTTATATACATATATATATATATATATATTAAATATTTTGAATATTTTCTTAAATATTAAAAATTATAATTTTATCTTTATAGAAAATATTTTTTAATTTTATTATTATTTAATAATTATTATTTTATTATAATAAATATGATTTTTCAATTTATAATTTTATATATATGAGTGGGTGCGAGTGCGAAAGAGGAAACCCGAGACCCGTTGCAGGCGGGGATGGGTGTCTAAATTTTACATCCGCTATGAAACAGGGGTGGGTGCAGGTTTTTCCCGTTTAATCGGGTGCGGGTGTGGAGGAAGCGAAAACCGTCTCCGCCCCGTTGCCATGCCTGTTGGTGTGATACTTGTAAATACTACGACGTTCAAATAAGTGATCGTTTGAGAAGAGTGAAAGGTATAATGTTATAGACATTTGTAATCTCTACGATGGTTGACATTCCTTTATATAAAGGGTTCTTAAGGAGTATTTATGCATGGAGAATTATGTGTCGCATTCGTAGCTATTGTTTCCTCTTGATCAATAAAACTAAGGTCTATTTTAGTCTCAAGTTTCAAATAGAGACGCGAATTGAACTATTTTAAAAATATCAATTAAACAGATTTGATGTTGGGTCAGTTTCAAACACTTATTTAATAAAACAATAATTTTTGTATAGGTAAGTTGGTAGTAACATATAATAATTACATTTTCATAATTTCTTACCGTGTATTTATGATACTTGGCTAATATTCACAACATAAAATAAATAAAACCAAACTATAAGCCTACATTAAAGTTGTCTACCAAATTGATGTTGAAAACAATTCCATAGCTTTATTATATTCACATAAAAACCATTTATATTCACTTTTTTTTAAATATTAAAAAGGAATTTTTTATTAATATAAATAATACCAATAATTAATTTACAACAATCTCTCAAAAAATTTAAATTCAGTACCATGAAACTATAAAGTTAAGTTTTTACCATTACATATATATCTAAATTATATTCCTATATAAGTTATTTCCTAATGGAGGTGGGGGATGCTATTTTCCAACTGAGAGGGAAGCGGACAAAAGGAAATGATATGCGGGCATTGTACTGAGCAAATAACAAGTATATTTTCGTTTTCACAATAATCTCTTAGTCAAATTGAGTCAAATTGGTAACGAGTAAATTGGATCCACTCGGACCCGTATTTAATGTGAATAAAAATAGCACATAATTCACTTAATTACCATATTTATCTTACAAAACAAATGTTTTTTTTTCATAGGTAAAAGTAATAATTGAGGAGCCAGATTGCCATTATCTTATTATTATATTTGACAAATGCTAACATACACCTCAAAGAAACATGTTAATGAATCAAATTTAAAATGTTTTTCTTGAAACTTGTACATTCAACTATTTAAAACTTCAAACATCTTTAGCAAGACTTATTTTATTTTCATAATTCCTTGCTAAGTATTTATAAGTCTTGTTATCTATTATTCTCAAGGTTATATATATATTGTACTCATATTCCCAACCCAAAAATAAATAAAAACAAATTATAAATCTACATTAAAGTTGTCCACCAAGTTGATGTTAAAAACAATTCCATAACTTTATTATTAAATTCCCATAAAAACCATTACATTCACTTAACATAGAAGAAACAGAACCAAATAAGGGTAGTTTTATTTAAAGACAAGCATAGATGCACCACAATAAACATGATGAACTCAATCAGAAGAATCACCATTTTCTTGATTTGGGTTTGGAACCACTTGAGGAGTTCCCATAAGCATTCCTGGAGGAGGAGCATGCTGAGGTGGCAAAGGAACATAATAATAATTAGGAAAATGTTCTCTTCTTCTAAAAATTTCATGGTCCATTGTGTCTTCCCTAGGAACAATATCAACCAAGAAATCAAAAACATCAGTAGTTGAGATAGCAGATGCAATGTCACTCTTTTGAATTGTTTTCTTTTGGTTAATCTCAGCATTAGCCCAAGATCTCATTGTGAGTTCCATAATAAACATTTCACATGCCTTAGCAAACAGAACAGGCACCTCTGCTGATATCATACTCACTTGTTCGTCAGATTTCATCACTTTCTTAATCCTTGCTAAAGGCAAAGAGTGATTTCCCAAATTGTTGCTCTCTTCAATTTCATGGTTTTGGTTTGTCCAAAAGTTTTCAAGTTTTTTCTTCAATTCTTGTTGTTTTTGTTGTTGGAGAATGCTGTGGCGAAAATATTTTGGGAGCTTGTCTCTGTTTAGGTAACATGAAAAAGCAGAAGCACCTGGAGTTTGTATTAGAGGCCGAGATATTGCCACTATTTGCTTTGATTCACTTTCTCTTTGAGTTTCTTCATTTCCTTCTTCTTCTTGCCTCTTTTGAACCATAGTGTACTTATGGACTACAATGATTTTTTTTTCTTTTACCATTTAGATGCGGAAAAAGTTAAATTATTTATGATAATAATTAACATACATAATTTCAGAGATTATATCTTTAACACTTACGATAATAATTAAATATATACAATTTCTGATATCATATCTTAACGCTTACGATAATAATTAACAAAACACAATTTCCGACATCATATCTTAACACTTAAGATAATAATTAACAAAATACAATTTTCAACATCATTCTTAACACTTAGGATAGTAATTAAAGATACACAATTTCTGACATCATATCTTAACACCATATATTATTGAGAGTGTGGAGATATATTACTCTCAAGGAAAGAGAAAAAACAATTTAAAACTCGAAATATATTAAAAAAAATATTTGATAAAAATTAGTTGTGTAATTTTTTGAAATTTTGAATCAATTTATGTTTTTATTTGAATAAACTTAGATGTTAATATTGCTAGTGACTATAATAAAGAATAATGGAATTGATCTAAAGATGAATATTTTATATGTATGAAAAAAAAAAAACCATTCATTGTATAAAC
>JBBPBS010001075.1:9697420-9718560 GCA_037974835.1 Cicer judaicum | reverse complement strand
AGAAGATGTAAAAAAATATACTAAATTAAACTATTTAATTAGAGACAAATATTTATTATTTACATAAATTGTATACTCTGACAATTTCTTTAATGATTCATTTAAAAAAAACGTGAAAAAATTTATAATTAATGAAATATAATTATTTTTATAATAATAATTTTTGAAAAAAATATAATTTTAACTAATTATTTAGTAATAATTTATGTAAATTTTTTATAATAAATTATAATTAATATATTCTAATTATTCTAATATTTATTTAGAAGATATAACAAAAATATTAATTTTAACTTATATGTTAATGACAAAGGAAAATACCACCGATTATAGGAGAATATAAAAAATATTTTCAATTATTATGAGCCACACTTTTCTGTTTTGCAATTGTTGCTTTCTATTTTGATTGAATGGAAGTATTATAAAGAGAGAAAAGATAAAAAAAAAATAAAAAATAAAAAAAAATAAATAAAAAAACTGAAAATACTTTTTTATTGATTGAATAAATGAGTATATGTGATATCATAAGCTAAGATAGAAGGCTATTTATAATATACACACAAACACATCCCAGCCCAGCCCGTGAGCATACAGTTCACATACGGATAAATTTGTCTTTAAACATAGAGTTAAATTTAGTATTTTAAAATAAATTGAATAATTATAAAATTTATAATTTATTACGAAAATTAATATTTTTTTTAATATTGTCGATATAAAAATAAAAATTACTACAAATTTATAATACACTAAATAAAATAGTTTCATGCTTTAATTTATTTATTTGAAAATGAGTCACTAAAGAGACTCTAAAATGTAAAATTTATATACAATATAAATATGTGTCATTAATCAATTAGTTAAAAATAATATTTTTTTTATATTCTTAAATAAAAATTAAAATAATTATAATATATTATTTATAATTTACTATAAAAATTATATATAGACAAATATTTATCAATAAAAAGTTAATCAAAATTAGTACTGTCTTTAAAAATTTGGGCTTCATCTTGTTACTATTGAGCTTGAGTTATGGGATGGATTCTCAAGGGAAAGTTGGATATCATATCCTCCAATTAACTTTATATCTTTTATTTAAAAAAATTATGTTTAAAATGTCTAAAATAGTTTAAGTAAATTGTAAAATTTAAAAAATGTCATTATACTTTCACAATTTGTATTTTTTACTTAAAATTTTAGAAGAAACTAAATTTTCACTAGTCATTGTCGAAAATTTTATAATTTGTTTTCAATATAGAAATTTCAAATTTTCGAGAGAAGCTTCCAATTTTTTATTTTATGATTTTTTTAGTTAAGATCATAGTGAGTAATGATAACAGCTATTCGATTTTATCGGTCATTACTTATGATATAACAACTTTTTGTCACTTAAAAATTTAATTAGTTATAAATGCTTCAGTCAAATCTATACATAATGGTTGTATTTTTTCATTCTTATTTATTTTTTTTTAAAAGTTACAAAAAATAAATTATATACTAGATTTTTGAAATTTCTAGTTGAGTAAAAGTAATTATCGAAAATTTCAATTTAAAATTTCTGATATTATAAAATTAATTAGTAAAAATTTCAATGCACAAATTTTTTAGTAGAATACATAATGTACCGTGGAAATTTGTTGGCGAAAGTTCCGATATTTATAAATTGTATACTGGATTTTTAGACGAAAATTTAGGAGTCAAATTTAAGAGTAAATTCTTTTTACCATTTATTAATTAAAAATTAAATAAAGAATTTTAAATTTTTAATAATTTAAGGGTATACGTCCAATTAAGGGTACGACCAACTTTTTTTCGTATGGATTGTTTTCTGAAGTGCTGGTGATTAGGCCATCTTGGCTCATAATAATTTGTTAGTACTCTATTTTTCTTTTTAGGTTATTGTTGCTACTGTTATTGAATAAGAAATTTTGCCATAAAAATAAAATAAAATAAAGCAATGGGAGGGAAAATATATATTGGATGAGAATATTGATGTCACAGTTTGGACCAATGTCAGAAAATAACAAACACTCGATGACATCCACGCTTTGGATTCTTCTGTTGAGTATTCATTTATGAGTAGTTAGTCCCACATTGATTAGGAATAGAGACTGTATTGAATATATAAGGAGAATGATCCATACACCTAATGTCTTAAAGTTTTGAGTTGTTATGTTGTATCTAAGTAATAAAAGTAGAAAATTTACTTTTTAATTAGTACATTCAAAAAAATAAAAAGCAAAACACTCTTATTGGTTAGAGTAAATTTCACAAAATCATAGTTATTTGAGAATTAGGGAAGTTGAGCACAATGTTGCAACAATGACAATAAAACATATATTCAACATTTTATTTACTGTGCAATTTATATGTCCTAGCCCATTAAATTAGATTCTTGATGAGTGTAAATTTTACAATAAACTACTCTAATAGATGGTCAAAGGTAATTTAACTATACAAAATTGTCCTATATTTCAACTAATGTTGTTTTTTATAATTAAAAATTCACAATTATCTTATTTTCATTGTTTAATCAATGAAATTTTAAGTGTCGATTTAACACAAAAAAATATAAATAAAAAACCTATATTTTTAAGTGACATCGTTAATAATAATTGAAATTTTAAATTACTACAAACAACATATTATAAATAATCTAATTGTTTACATGTTCATAAATTTTAACATAAAAGACAATTTCAATTGTTGATTCGAAATAGAACAATTGAAATCACACATAAAAAAAATTAATTATAAACATTATGAAGCATCGATTTAAAATTGGAGGAATTCCCTCTATTACAGCATGTTGTCATAAAAGCGGAAAATATAAAAATAAGTGACCTATAAGATAATTGACCCTAAAATTTGGGGTCCATGAGCATGAGAGTTGAAAGTTGAAAATGTAAGTGTGACGTATGAGCAAAATCTGAATGCCATTTATGGTAGTAATAGAAACACAATGGCAACACCCAATGAAAATAGTTTTTACTCGGTAAGCACTAAGCACTTATGTGATAGAAGGAATAGGATGGTACAAAAACGTAGCTGAAAATGAGCTTCTGGTACAGAGTTGAAGATAAGGTTTTGGATTTTGTGAGGTACGGATAAACCAATAGTCACATACCACATCTCCAAATCAACATGCAACTTTTCCAAATCCAAAAGATATTGAAGAGTGAAAAACAAAAAAAGAAGAGAAACTTTTGTGTTTCTGTTTCCTCTTCTTAATTAGAAACTCTATGCTATGATGCTAATGCTAACACTGTATTGCTATCCTATGCTATGATGGGACTTGCTCTTTGGATTTGCTCAATGCCTTCCTTTCTGCCCACTTACTTCCTCTGCTTCGACTCTTTCAATTAACAACTCTTTTTTATTTTTTTCTCCATCTAATCATCTTATTATTAAATTCAGTAGACACTCTTTTATTTTCTTTGTTGTCACATTGTCATTATAATTTTAAATATATTAAAATCATAAATATATTATTAATATTTATAAACTAGATTAATTATCAAAAAATATATTTAAAACTAAAATAATTAATAAAATATAAATTTATATGTTTATATCATTTAATCTTATTCGTTAGATATATGAACTGAGATTCACTTTGAGATCCATCATTTTCTTTTGCTTTCTTTATACTATATAATCATGTACTTTTCTGGTCCAAACAATAATTCACGCTTATCTCATCTACATAATTACTTACTTTACATTAGATGCTTCTCTTGGCTTTTTCTAAGAGAAATTTCAGCATTAGTTTTGAAGATTCAAATTTGGATTTTAAATACATAGTCTTCTAAATTTCGTATTTTTGTTTGATATGTGTGTGTAAATTATAAAAAGTAAAAGATTATAAAAAATAGTTAAAAAAATAAATATATAATATTATATATATATATAATATAATATAAATACCGTGTCTATATATAATTTACGTTATAAAAATACTAATAAATTAAATATTTTACGATTATACAAAATTTTGAGCTTCAACCAAAAATCTTAAAATATTTTATATATAAATTATTTCTACTTTTTTTATATAACATTGAATTCATTTTTTATTAATATAAAAATAAATATTCACATTTAAACTGAAAGACAAGAGCAACACACAAAGATTTGTGATTTGTCTCTTTATGAATATTAGTGTTGTCTCGGTTACCAATGTTGTAGTTGTTGGCAATAAAGAATTTTGTTTATGGAAAAATACTAATTTTCCTTTTATAGGGTATTGAAGCAACAGCTAGGGAGATTCCTGATATTATTCTCTTGAACCTTTCTGCTTTTTGATTCCCAAGGACAATGGAAAAGATGTCCATTTTATCTCATTACAAATAACCACACTGTCATTAGTTGGAAAAAAAAGTTTCAGTTCTCTATGTCTATATATCCTCAAAATGGTAGTAAACATTTTTCATCACTACTCATAGCTCATCTCATCAATCTCTTTATTTACTTGCACTCCTCTGTCTTTTCATAACCACTCCTTTCACTTCATTCATTACCAATGGCAGATTGGGGTGTTTTGAATAACAAAAGCACTAGTTTTGAATCAACAATGAAAGACAATGATTTTAATGAAGAAGATGTGTGGAGTGTAGCCAATGAAAGGGAAGATTTTGGTTACAAAATCAAAAGGGTATCTAAGGATTCCTCTGGATCTTCCTCTGCATGGCCTTTACCTACTGCTCCAAAAAGGGTTAATTCTGTTTCTGATATTGATGACCCTTTTGTTAAAGGGTCTTCAGCACCTATGAACATTCCTGATTGGTCTAAAGTTTATGGTAAGAATTGCAAGAATGTTGGTGGTGATTATGGTAATGAAGATGATTTGCATGATGATGAAGATGGTGATATGGTTCCTCCACATGAATGGATTGCTAGGAAGCTTGCAAGGAACCAGATTTCATCTTTCTCTGTGTTTGAAGGGATGGGGAGGACACTCAAAGGGAGAGATCTTAGCAAAGTCAGGAATGCTATTTTAACCAAAACTGGCTTCATTGAGTAGTGTAGTTTTCTTCATGTGTGTTTGGATAAGTAGTGAGTTTTATTAAATCATTGAGTTGAGTTGTCATGTTTAGTGGTTTATAAAGTAGTTAAGTACCTGAGTTTCAAATTTTGGCACCATTACTAGTCATTTCTTCTGTCATTTCTATGCCTTTGGATCCCCTGCATTTGTTTTTATTTTATTTTATTAATAATATTATAATTAATGATATATAATATTTTTAGTATGATTTATGGTGTTTGGTGCTACATGGAAGACACTACTGAATGATGAAACCAAAGCTAGCTACTTTGTTTCTTTGCTTTTGTTTCTTGTTTTGAAATTTCTGGAAAAGTGAGATTAAAGGTAAAACTAATTCACCGTATAAACTATAAAGTTTACAAGTTTTAGGTTAATATTTTGTAAAAAAAAAAAAAAAGTTTAATGTTTTACAAAGCAAGCTATTTATGATTCATGCATATGATCTAATTTACCTGTCATCAATAATTGTTATTAAAATTCTTCAAATATAACCTCTTCTTCTCGTCATGGAATCTGGAATGTTCGGTATATTAGTTTTATAAATTTGAGTTCCATGCATTTGCAAGTATAAATTAAGAAAATATAAAATATTGAATTGATAAATATGATATTTGAAGTTAAGAAACTTTTAGTGATCTAACCTTCTATTCTTTTAAAGTAAAAATTGTGGGGGTATCATAAATTTGATGAGCTGTTCCCCTTAAAATAAAAAATAAGTTCCTTAAAATTTTAGGTATAGAAAAAACAAGAGTAGTTTTTCTTTTCGAAAAGGAAGAATCTGACATCCTTTTTCATTAGAATCAGGGGCCACCACTCAATATGGTATAAAACATAAAAGTTAAAAAGAGAATAATGCCATGCAGTCCTTCTTTGTTTGGATAGACATTCTTGCTCCCCTATCAATTGACAGTTCAATAATAAAATTTCTAGATTTTTAAAAACATGCCGTGTATTTAGTGATATTATTTCAACTTAAAAAAAATATTTCATAAATTTTTAAAGTAAAAAATAGTAACAAAAAAAATTATTTCAGAAATTTTTCCAACAAAGAAAATAAATATTGAAAAAAATTATTAAAGTAGCTAGTATTAAGTAATTTAAATTTCACATCATCATATATACATCTTTATTACTAAATTAAAGCTCAAATTAAGAAGGAGAACTAATGTCAATAATTTAAAAAATAAAAATTATAACTGTGTATTTTAGAAATAAATACAGACGCATGAAATTAATTGAGATATCTATATCGACAATAGATCAAAATAATTTTCTTATTTATTTATGTTTAATTTTAATTTTGAAATTCATTAAAAAGCCAGAAACTATTTTTTGATTAAAAGTTCAATTACTAAAGAATTATGACAAGAATATTAGTGAGTAATTGGTAACAATTCACTAGAAAACTTCAATACCTATAGTCATTTTAATAATTCAAGGAAGGAAACATGTGAAATTCATACCAAACTCTTTTTATTACTATCAACATTTAAGTTAATTTTGTTACCATGTTTTGTGATTTGCAATCCAACCAAACTAGTACCTTTTTGTTCCATTAACTTACAACTAATAGTATAACCTAATCTTCATGTTTGATATTGGATATTTATTGTGTGATTATTTGCAACATTTCTGTTTAGTTGTTGAAATCACTATCAATTTTTTTTTTATCTCAGTTTGTTAATATGATTGAAGTTATTGTAATTAAGTAACTACTTTTGTTATTTGTAAAATATGATAACGTCTATTATTATAAAGAAAAGTTGATCGATTAGACTCACTCAACTAAAAAAAATGAATCTAGAGTTGATTTTGAGAAGTTTTTAGATTAAAAAATATTTCTAAATCGATCGTATATTACAATGTTAGTAACTTAAAAATTAATTATGTCATTCACTTTTTAACTTACTTTTGACTGTGACATAACTTTATAAGAGTTTAAAAAAAAATGACATTTTCTTATTTTACAAATCGGTTTATAAGATCGGTAGGATCCAATATAAAAAATCTGCTCTCCAGCGTCATAGCCATTTCACCATCCTTGTTCCTTCACAAACCATCAACCTCATCTTGAACAAGAAAGGATTGATGAGAACTTGAATTCAAATAAATTTATAAAAGAAATACATGAGAGAGAAAAAGAAGAAAACAAAGACCAATGAGCCCAATCAAGCCTGGACTACTGAGCCCCTTTCCCAATTGTAAACCAAATTTTGTTTTAGTGGATTTGAGTGATTATTTGGTTCAATGAAATCTTTTTTCTTCAAATTAATGATACGACAACTATGAAGAAGGAAAGAAAAAAAAAACGTAAGAGTTGTGGTTGCACGCTAATGGGCATGGCCCAATAGTGTTCTAATGCAATGAAATATGCAAAAGAAAAAACACAATTTGGGATTCAAACCCAAAAATTCATTTGGTCTCGAAGAATTTTTATGAGAATAATTGATTCACAAACGAGATTGGGCTAAAACAAAATATTAGTCCCCAAAACAAAAACGTAACTAATAACAATTTGATTTGATTTTTTCACTAAAAAGTCAACATTTATTTATTTAAATTAATAAAATATATTGAGACATTATAAATTAAAATCATTAAAATAAATTAAATAAATTTGCAAACAAATTCAAAATATATAAGTTAATAGCTTAAAACAGAAACGTTATACAAAATCACATGTTTATAAATATGAAAAAAATTCAAATTTTTAATATATTCATGTATATGAATGAATTTGCAACGTTGATGATATTAAAATCATTTATTGAAATGTGAAGTAAATCAAAACAACTATATTGTTCTAAATCAAATAAACACTACGAGATGAAAAAAAACAAAAGCGTTACACTAAGACAACAAACAAAACATCACACTTAGACGATAAAATTATAAAAAAATACAAAAGAAAAACTACAAATGTGTAAAAACTACTTATTTAAATATAATAGTGAAAAAACTCCTTGATAAAGTGATTTGGAAAAAAAAGAAAAAAAACTTGTCATAACCTTCCTGAATTATAAATTAAGAAGAAAAAACAAACATATGTATATTTGAAAGAGCATCTCTTTGAATCCTAACTAAAAGATATGTGCACATTTTATGCGGAATAATATCTTGAACAAAATTACGTCCCAAAAGAAAAAATAATTGAAAAAATTACGTTGATTTACGTTTACAAAGTAATTCATTAGTTGGGATGGTGATTCAATACTTAATCCCTTATTCAAGTCCTACTTTAGTTTTATAGTCCTTAATGTGGTCGATGATCATTTGGAGCCAGATAATATGGACCTAAAGTAAGGTAAAGGACTAAATTTATGTTGGAGAATTTTTTTAACCCATCAAAAAGGTGATATCAACCTTCATTATAAAACTAACTCAAAATTTAAATTCTTATAAAAAAAACACTGATATAATTGTAAATGGTTAATGAAATATTTAGAAGTTGAGCATGCTGGTATATACACGGGTTCCTACCCTAATTATATTCAATTAATAAAAGTCTAGAATATGTAAATTGTCACCATTTTATATATTGTTTACACTCTTTAATTTAAAATAATTGTTCTATTTGTCAAAAAAATTGTCTAACAATAATTGATCATTTCAATTTTTAATATTCTTTTCCTTCTAATTGTGCTGTTTAATTAATACTATTTGAATTAATTTTAATGTAATATTTTTTACTATTCATTTATAACATTTATAATCTTGGTAATGTACAAATACTTAACTGTTATAATTTTGTAAAAATAATGTTTTTGTTAAATCATCAATTGACTCAATTATTTTAAGATAGAAGAATGAATGTTTTCTAATTACAATTTAGCATACAGTGTATTCAATACAGTAAACAAAATGATTTAAAATGTAAATTTAATTCATCTAATACATATGGTGGTAATTGAGTCCAATTATTCACCGTCCATCTAATTCATTCAATTATAAATGCATCTCATTCATCCACTGCACAATAAAATTACTACTTCCTCCGTCTTCCATTTTTTATCTTTTAATATTTTATTTTTGTCTTAAAATTTGGTTCTTTTAAAAATCTAAGATATAATTAATGATATTTTTCTTTTGTATCCTTTAATTATAAAAAATATATATTAAATAAATTTTATTTTTACTTAATAAATAAATAATAAAAATAAAAACTAAATTTATTATTTTTTAATACTTGTATTCAATACTAAAAGAAATAAAATTAAGAGGAATAGAAAGAGTATTGAAATTAGATTTCACATATCCTTTTAATAGTAAAGTTGGCGATTGGTCCATCCAATTTTTAAAAAATACAATGAATCACTTTTTTTATTTTGATGAAATCTCATGAATCAACTTGATTTTTATTTTTTCTATCGAAAAATGATTCGTGCCTAACATGTATTTTTTATAACTAATTACTAAGATGTTGTAATCGGTGAGTATCACAAATCAACACTTATAGAACCGAGCCTAAATTTTGTTCTCCTGCACACCCCATTCGTTTGAAGTGAGTGCGAATCAGGCTAGTGCCGTCGGGATGGAAGAAATAAATAAGAAACAAAATTTGAGCATGGATTAGCAACAATTTTGAAACTAACACTTTGGTAACAAACATAATTTGATGAAAATCATCAAAACTCACAAAATTCATTCCTTTTCCTTTTATTCTAAACATAATTTGAATTAATCAATTGAAGCGGAATTTGTACCAATTCAATCTACGAGTATAAATATTAATTTCTAAGTTTTCTAAATTTTTAGACTTGTGAATTAGTCAATTTGAAGGTGTAAATATTATTTACACTTCCAAATCATCTCCAATGTGTAAAAACTATAAATTTTTTTTTTAATATTTATATTTTAATTGGTCAATTCAAAAGAAAGTTAAAATCAACAAACCATAAATAAATTTTTGGGGATTTGAAAATGTTAAAGGTGAGAGGAGAAATCTCTTATTAATGTCAAATACTACAATATTAATGAGCACCGAATTGTCTTTTAGTTGAAGTTATAAAATATTTTAAAAATTTATTTTCATAAAAGAACTTTGAGAGTGTTTGAGAAGTGCGGCAGACTCATTTTTTAGGTTAAAATATTTTCTATAAAATTATATTGTTATATTAAAATAATTTTAAATAAAAAAGTTACTCAATTGAATTTTAAATTTTTATTAATTCAATTGTGTTTTATAAAAATAACATGTTGAAATATTTTATTATGTTATAGTATAATATTCTTTCATACTCTAACATAAATTAGACATGTAGCATTTTTTATCTACTAGAAAACTCTAACAAATTTTTTTAGACATTCTAAAAAACAAGCCATACAAAAATACAAAAGCATTTATTCACCATCGTTAATAGAGATGAGACAAATTTATTACTTAATTTTAATGAAAAATTCATCTGAGTGAGTACAATTACTCAAATTTTATTAATATATATATATATATATATATATATATATATATATATATATATATGAAACTTAACAAAAATAGAACACTAAATTCATCACTTTTAAAAAATTATAATTGAAGTCAAACATTTTTTTTAATATGACAGTAATGGTTAATAGACAACACAAATATTCTTTATTGTGATTGTATACATAAATTAAATTCAATGTTTTAAACCACCAAATCAGTGTAATTGTAATCAAGGTCACTTCATATGGAAATATTTTCCACAAATATTAATGCATGTATGTACCTTGAAAGCTCCCTCTGTTCATATAAGCAATAATCGGATTTTGTTACCTACTAAAAAAGAGATGAAGCTTTAAATAGAACCAGATTAAACATAAAGATTGATTTGTGTCGTCACTTTAATTAAGTCCCTACCACTTAAAAAAGAAGAAAACAAAAAAGCTAAACAAATTTCATACACCTTACCAAATTCAATTTGAATCCCACTTCAAGGATTTGATCATCACTCCATGTTCGATTGTTACATGCTTTAATACACCTCATGAAGATTCTGATTCATCTGCAAATATAAAAGCCCCAATTACTTGTACTCAAAACACAAACCATCACATAAGAAAATGAAAAAGCAATGAAAACTTTATAACCTTTGTCTCCTTAATGTGCTGTCAATTTCTAGATATACGGATAGTTACATGTGATATTGGCACGGCTCAATCAAATAAGAGAGCTTTAGATTCATAAAACACTTCTTTTGATTGAACCGTACCAATATCTCATACCCAATTAAGAAAGTGATATCAAATTTCTTGCACTATATTTTTTTTTTTAATCTAGGATGAAGAAATGGAATACGAAAACTTCTTAGAATGTCACCTGTTCCTGCACTAATGAATAAACAAAATAACATATAATGAAATATTAATATATCTATGTGACAAGAAAAGATTACTAGCTTGTTACTCCCATAAGTAACTTCAATATCCATCACCAGAATTTATACACAAAAAGATGGACAAAGAAAGGTTTAATTTGACCCTATGAAGGAAAAAAAAAGGATGAAGAAGAAAGAAGGTGGCATGTTTTGTTTTGGAGTAACTATGATGTCCTGTGAGATTCTTTAAAATTAATGTGAGAGAGAGGGGAGGGACCAATTACAGAGACAAAAATACAGAGTCTTAAATATGGTGACATTTAATTTTGCCAACAACCCCACAACAAAAAGGAAATGGGCACATTAAATTTTGAGATTTAAAACAATAAGAGAAAAAAAGCATAATTTTTGAAATATTAATTATATCATATAAGCAGAAAAGGGTCAGTGAGAGACAAGATGTTGAGTTTAGCTTTCAACAAAGTTCCTATATTTATGAGTTCACAGGATAAGTGTGGCTTTTGTTACCAACCACATTTGAAATTCAAAATAGTAATTTTTGGAAAGTTTTTTTTTTTGCTTAATTAATTTTGGAAAAGTTAAGTTTGTGGTTGGTGTGATGTGCATATAGTGCTTTCATTGAGTTTGGGTTTGTGGTTGTGAATTTTACATTGAAGTGAACTACAAGTAGTAGTTTATATTTGGGTTTGTCATACCCTTTATGTGCAAAAACTGGGTTCATGAATATGATCATAACACCACTTTCTTCCACATTCAATGGCAAAGATACATGTAAGTGGAGTTAGTTCAAAAAAGAAATCAGCCTTTCGGTGTTAATCCATAAAAGGAAGCTCACATGAAATCAAGTATATACATTATTCACACAGATTTTCCTTTCCTTATATTTGTTTATTACTAGTTTTTAACAAGAATTTGTTCATTTATGTTCTTCATTAATTTGTACTTTCTTTGTCTAGAAAAGAAATAAAATATACTGAAAATTAAGGGTCTATATAGTCCAAGAGGGAGTGATGAATGCTTTTAGTGTTATGTTTTGTTTAGAATTGGTATTAAGTAATTGAAAATTAAATTTAAATTTCATATCACTATGATCATTATTTACATATCCCTTAAATTATTGTTACATCACTAAATTAAAGCTCAAGTTAAGAAAAGGATCAAATGTTTTACAATTTTAAAAATGAGAGATAAAAAATTGAGAATATATTATAATAGAAGAATCAAAACAGTATTTTAATCAAAATTTTAATATGGAGGATAAATAATTTACATTTTACAATATTGTAGTATTTATTATATAAAAAAAATTAATCCAATTTTTTGAAGAAAATTGATTCACTCTCTTGGACCTCACTAATTCCCTAAAAAAAATTAAATAAAAAAATTGTTGAAAATAATTTTCCTCACTTGAAAATATTAAATCCTTTGTAGGGGTGGTTATATTCATTACTATTTTTCAAATTTGTGATATTTTTCCATTTTTATTGTGATTTGTCTATTAATCATATGAGAGTGTCTTCAAGTGTGTTTTGGATGAAGTGATTGAAAAATAAAAGGAATTTAATTTTTTTTTAGCAATTCAAATACTTCAATTATATTTGCTTCATTTTATTTATATTTTTGTGTTTGGATAGAGCAATGATTTAATTAAAGCTGGGTTATTTTTATAAATTTAAAAAATTTAGGGTAAAAATTAAATTTAAAAATTTGGACCAAAACTAAACATATTGGGAAAATTGCAGGACCAATTTGCAAAATTATATGGATTAACGCACAAAGTTTGGAACATATACGGACAAATTTTGTAACTTTTGAAAAACAAATAGATTGACTATCTTAAATTTGAGATTTTATAAGTTAAAGAGGTTTTTTTTATTTTTATTATAAGTGGTATTTGAAATTTATTAAATTTAGTTTTAATAAAATAGTTTGTGAAACTTAGTCATTTTAAAAAAATTCTTAACTTATCATACAAATAAAATAATTTCTATTAAAGAATTTAAATTAATTTAAAGAATTATTTTTTCTCGTAAATTTTTTTTATTCAAATACACTATCAATATTGAAAAAGTGTTTATCAAAGTTGTTACACATAAATATTATTTACACGAGAAGAATATTATAAAGTTTTCGAATTTGATCATTGGAACATTCAATTTAATTTTAGAAAAATAAATTAAAAGTTTATAGAGGTTATTTGAATTGTTGAGATTAATTAAAATTAACTTTCTTTTTTAATCTCATTTTGAAAGAAGTCACACTCTTTTGTTATATGGATGTAGATTCTTGTAAGATGTTGTATCATTTCGTCAAAGAGCAAGGATTAATAGCACTTGCAATTAGAGTGTTATCATTTTTTATAATTTTAGAATAATTTTTTTTATGATTAATTATAAATTAAAGTTGAGTTACAAATATAATTTTCAAGACATTTTTAGGGATGTAGCTAAAAGATAAACAACCAAGTAAATTATTATATACTTTCTAATTTGTGAGGAATTTCTCATATCACACCACTCAAATTTTAATGTTCTAAGTAAATACATATGTTATAATGATAATAATTTATCTTTATAGTAAATAGTTTTCCATGTTGTTGACATATGGTTGGTGGTATAATGGCAAGATTGTATTGCGAGTAGGGATGAGAATAAGTCAAGATAAATCAGACTTTGAAAGGTTCGAGTTTGATCTACAGTCTGTCATAAGTTTGTTTTTTTGCCTGATCTGGCCTTTTTAAAAGTTTTGTCTAGTCTGAAAGTCTTTTAAAAAGTCTTATTCACATTAAAATATTTAAATGTTCTATTCATACCACACGATGCTCTCCACGTACCAATATCAATATATATATATATACTAAACAAAAAATATTTTTTTTAACGAAATAATTTAAAAAAAAACTAAAACAAACATTGTTTAAATCCTAAAAAATAATTTTTGGTTTCAAATAATATATATTTTTTTTAAAACAAATGCACTTATTATTACCTTTTGAACAAATATATAACGATTATTGACTAATTGAATGGTTACCAAATATAAAACGACTACCAACTATTGAATCACTATCGAATATAAAACGACTACTGAATATGAAATTATTACTGAGTAATTGTTTAATTAAAAAAATTTAAAATAAAAAATAATATTATTAATATAATAATAAAATATAATATTAATAAATAATAAAATATATATAGACTTAAGTATTTGTTATTTATATTATATATCAATAATATTATAGATTTAGACTATATTAGTATTATACTATAATTGACAGATTTCATCCGAGATCCGCAAGTGATTATCCACCAACGATTCCTTTATATAAACAAGATTGAACCTCACATTTTTGTAATATATAAAGGGAATTTTTACTAACTGGATCAAAACATGATTATCAAAATTAGTGAAAGTATTGAATGATATAGGAATCCTGAGAATTTGACAAAAATTAAAATTAGTCCCTACCTAGAAATAGACATACAACTAACAATATTAAGGAAAAATAATGAGTTGGCGAGTTGTTTAAAAAAAGTGGTTTGATATAATTGTGGTCCCACTTGTTCCATATAAATCCCTTTTTGTGGTAGAACAACAACAGACATGGTATTAATTAGTTTCCATGCCCTCTGTAGTCTCTCCGCGAGCAATGCCCATAAATGAGGGGGAGATTTTTGTTCACAGATTTTAGACGCCAAGTTTTACAGTAGGAACACATTTGTGTCAACAATCTTTACTTTCTCAAATTAGTTTTTTGTTTTAACTTTTTTTTTTCATATAGGTTTAAGTCCAACCAAAAACAAAACAAAAAAAATAACAAACAGAACTAAACATGTAAGTGTCAACCAAATCATCAAAAGATAGACCGTGGAGGTCATTAGGTGATACATTCCAAGGATAATTTTATTTGTTAATAAATATTGATATTATTAAATTTAATAAATATTTAAATTTAAATTTTCTATTTTGAATTTTTAATTGTATTTATCTTTAAGATAATTAATAATAATAATTTTACTTTACTTCACTTAATTTCTTTTATCACGATTTTGTTTCATTTTTACTCACATTCTATCCAACAAAAATAAAAAATAAAACTTAATGTCTTTAAATCCCACATACTAACAATAATAACATGAAAATAAAAAATCCTACTTCAATAAATTATATGAAAAATGTATCTGTAAAATTATGAAAAAGATGCAAATGAAAAACAATATATATGTTATATGCGGCAGGTGTTACAATTTATTGTTGAAACTAGTAGTTATATTATTGTGCAAAAGTATAAATTAACAAAAAAAATTAGATTGTCTGAATTAACTATTAAAAATACCAAAAGTCTAAAATAGCTATTAAATTAAAACAGCAAAGCCTCTTAAGGTTTCGTCACCTGAGATTTTGGTCTAGAGTAGTCATCACAACCAGTATTATAAGAAAATCAATTGACAATAGTTGCAAAACTTTTAAGATATATTTAACAAATTATGCCAAATTTTGAGCATTAATATTATAAAAAAAAATTAGAAATTTAAAACCCTAACTTAACCTACTATCTCCAAAGACTTGAGACAAACATATCATAAATGCGTTTCTAATCATTCTATAATGTGGTATCAAATATAAATAGGTGATATAAAATAAAATTGAATAAAATAAAATGATATAACATTGATTTTTATTAGTCAAAGAAGAAACATTAGTTTTTAAAATACTAGCTTAATTATTTCTTGTAAAAAGAAGAAAAAAAAACTAGATTAATTATTTGATTTCACTTTGTTTCATTGTATGACCAATCTAAACATACTCTTGAAGTAAAATAGTAGAGCATAAATGTAGAAAGGCTTAGAGAATACTAATAGGTGAACTTCATAAAAATTTAATTAACTACATTTAAAATTTATTGCAAAATGAGCAATTCTCTAGCATCCTCTGTATTTTTATTTTATCTTTTATATAAGGCAAGTAATTATCCTAAAAATCAACGTAAGCCTAATAGGGGAATCAAAACAAGCTCAATGACATTTATATAATCGGTCGTGTAAGCTTTCTTATGAAGGTACAAATTCGATATTTGATCTTCAAGTTGATAATGTGACTTAAGGGGGTGGAGGGATGAGAGAAAGGGTAAAGGTTCTTTACTGAATTCAAAGTAGACCAAACCCATTCTTGAATCTTGACCCACGACAAGTCCCTATCCTCATGTGAAATCGTTTATTTTCTTTCACCTTCTTCTACACCACAATTTTAATTGGGTAATGCATGCACATGAATATTAAATCACCGCAATGTGTGTTGACAATAATCAATATTGGTGGTATTTTTTGCCAACACAGTAACATAATAATAATGCACCTCTTTAGTATATAGAGCCTAGACCTCTGTTCCTTTAATGAGTTATTGGTTGTGTAGAACTTGAATTATGATTTAGGGGTAGTAGAAAAACAGTGATCCATGTTCTCTGGTGAGTGTCTTAAATTTATTTATTTATTGTGTGTGTGTGTGTGATATGAGGAATTGTGTGATTGTGATGTGAGGTGTGAAGAGGAACAAGGTCATCAATGTAAGGAGTAAATTGCCTATGGACCAGTGACATTGTTGCCAACGTACAAAAGATCGAAACTTAAACTCTGGCCCTCAATGTTTATGGTGGATGGTAATTGAATTTTTTATTTTATTTTTTACCAAAGGTAGTGAAAAAGTTTATGTGTGCATAAAATGGAGAAATAATTTTAATAGATATTATTCATTATGTAGAACAAAAATTTACTCTACAATGAGATTCTATTTAGTTTGGTGTTACTTTAAAAAGGTTAAGCATTTTTGTAGATGCTAATAGGCATGACAACGGGGCGGGAGGCGGATTTTGCTTCCTCTACATCTCTGCACCCGATTAGTCGGGGAAAACCCGCACACGCATCTGCACCCGTTTTATAGCAGGTGTAAAATTTAGACATCTATCCTCACTCGCAACGGGTCTCGGGTTTCCCCGTCCGCACTCACACCCACTCATATATATAATTATAAATTAAAAAAATTATATTTATTATAAAAAATAATTATTATTAAATAATAATAAAATTAAAAAATATTTTCTATAAAAATAAATTTTGAATTTTTAATATTTAAAAAATATTTAATATATTTAATATATATAAGTATATAAAATTTAAAAATTGCAATAATAATACTTGCGGGGCAGATGCGGGTGCGAGGTGAATATCATCACCCCCAAACTCGTCCCCGCCTCCGAATTTTAATGTCGGGGAAAATCTGCACCCGCACCCAATTATAGCGGGTTTTTCCTGCCCAAATCAAGCGGGTTTGGGTACGAGTGCGGATTTTATTGCCATCCCTAAATGCTAAAAACATCTTACCACTGGAACAATTCTAAAGTTTAAATATGTGGAGAAATATCAACTCTTTAATAGGTATACTTTGGTGGCCCATGTTTTACCCTCCCACATTCCTTTAGGATTTTGTAGTGGCTTTGATTTTCAGGTTTTTTTTTATTTGGTTCTTTTGCAAGTTATTTCTTTTTTATTCCTTATTATTCCAATTTTCCCTCACACCAATTATACTTTCAAATGGTTATTCATTTTCCATTGTATTTGTCATCTACAACTACGATGAGGCACCATCAACACTGATGACTAACATGGTGATAAACATCAGATCTACCACTAAAGGGCTACAAAACGTGCATCTACTTATAAACTATATGATTGTTCCATCTCTTTTAGATTTGGATTTGATCCTGTTGAGACAAAATATCTCTTAAATGTTTTAAGATAACAAAATTGTTGAAAAAATTCTGATTATTTGTGTCATTTAATTTGTGCTATTGAGTGTATCTATTTTAGAAAATAGATCATTTACATTCTTGATCAAATGAAGTTTTTACACATGAATTTGTACTCTTGAGATAGGACAATGCTATTTTTAACCTAAACATTCAAAACAATCTGAATAATAAAAATGATAGCTAGTTGAGAAAAAATACTGATAAAAAAATACTTGTACAAATGTCAAAAGAATAAACATCACAAAAGAGATGATAAACTTTTGTTCTCTATTCATCTTTATACATGCGAAATAAGCACAAATATCAAAGTACAAAAAGTGATGTCCTTAACTTGTAAAGTAAGCCACTATAATTGTTGGGAAAAGGAAAACCCAAAAAGCACAAGTCACATTAGAATTAATGAAAACTTTATACTCCTACAACTTAGATCCGAGGATAGACTACAACAATCATCGTCTCAACATTCATATAACAAGGACAACTAAATGACATATTTGCAATTCTGAACAAAAACCATGGACAATCATCTAAGTCCCCAACGAATATGTTGTACTTCTCCTCCTAGTTGAAGCACCATTGTTTCTATAAATTCGAATGATCTCATCCTAAAAAATCACAAGAAACATCACATCTCATGTACTTTCTACCAATCTTAATTATATATTTGGATCATCCTCTTAGAAAGTATATCATAGTGCAACTATCCCCTCGTATCAAATCTCTCAAAAAATCTATATATCATCAAGTTAAGATTAACTTGTGGATATTGTGTAAGATAAGAATATAAATTGTTTATGTAAGTCTGGCGTGGTTAACAAAATACATAGTGAAAAGAATCCATTCGGAGGATAAGTTTTTTGAGCTACAGTGAAAAATGTTAAGTAAATGAGGACTATACGTAACCCATTTTGAATGAACCAATATAAATTTGCATGTGTCGTTTTATATACTTTCTTTTCTTCATTTTGTTTAACTCTTATTTCAGTTCTTAACACGTATCCTCTAACACACATCTACTATCCTTACATAGAGGACACTATTTTTTAGAAAGAAAGAAAACTAAAAAAAACAGAATGTCTCTATTCTCAACTCCCATTTCTCGTGATATTTTAGTCATTTTAGATCCATCTTCCATTAAAGTTATCATATGTTGAACATAATTTCAATTAAATTGTTAAGAGAATTACAAATATTGACGAGGGGTTTTTCTTTTTAAAGTTAAATCTTATTGCATATATATAATTGAATCCCAAGAAGCATATCAATAAAAATTCAGATAAGTAATGTGTTATCTAAAAGGATAATAAATCAAATATGTGCATCTAGTGGAGTGTTTTTAGTTCCAACTATATGATGAAGTTAGGATGGGAAATGATCACCAAAACTGATTCATCGTGGGTTAGAGTTGTTAGTGCTAACTACAATTGTGGTAATCTTGCAATCCCTATAATTCAATATAACCCTAAGGCTTCAGACATTTGGAGAGGAATTTGCAGAAGTTGGGAGTTAGTGTAAAATTTAGATCCATCTTCCATCAAGGTCCTCCAAGAAACAAAACTCTTTTGTGGAAAATTTCTCATGGTCGTGATTCTGATATTGTTCATTCAGTTTAATCTTTATAGGCCATGCGATACCTTTATTTTATTACTAATTTGCAGTACTTTTAAATATTTGTTTTGAAAAAGAAAAAAAAGGAGTGTGTATTTTTTTTTTGGTTGAAAAAGGAGTGCGTGTTTTATGTATTTTACTCAGAAATCATAACATCATATTGAAAGCTGTATTGAAATTAATTATCTCGTTGAAAGTTGTATTGAAACTAAACGCATAAAGAATGAATTTTGTGGACATTAATATAAATTTCTCATACCCTTTCTCAAAAACAAACAAATGTCAAATATCCAGTTTTATTTTAGAAGTTTTTACTTAATTAAATATTTTATTATTCATTTTTAAAATCTTAATTCAACATACAAATGCCCGTTAAATTAAATTTATTGTCCAATCTAATCAAAAATATATTTTATTATTTTATTTTTATATATATGTTAATTAATTCAAAATTATATTACAATGATGATATGTCATTATTGATTTACCATAGTTAAAGAGTGGATATCAAATAATTAGACATTCATCAAGTTCGGATATTAAAAGACTCATGTGAATATGAGTTTATTTATTTATTTATTTCTTTTACAGTTTTCAGAATGAGTACCATAATAATATAATAATTTAAATCATACTCATTGTCACTCATCTCAATAATAAAGTGTTTTTTATAGGCCTACTCCCATACCTTGTTCCCAAGTCCAGTACAGCCCAGCCAACATATGATTATCCACAACTTAAAATAAACAAATATGAAAAAGTAAAATATATATATGATTGATTAAAATAAGTGTAATGCGTATTTGATTGATTAAAATAGGTGTAACGTCGTGGTTTTGAGATAGACGGCAGACAATGAAGGTTACTCTAATGTGACATAGCTTATTAGACTCATAGATTGTTACATGAATTATTTTAATTAAATGATATTCATCATCTAAATTAGTATATGTATATTTAAAATCCTTCGATCAACTATCTTCTCTCCTTTCTTCCGTCTAATTATTTTAGGATAACAAGTTACTTAGAATCCTTTAGTTTTTAGACCAATCGCTGTTTTAATTTAAAAAAGAAAAATATTTATCAATATACTATTTCTTCTATACATTTATCCATATCTCATAATATAATAAAAAAAAGTTAATAATTAAGATTCATAATAAATATATACAAACTAAAATTTATTTTATCAATATTTTTTATTACTAAAATTGACTATTTATTAGACTTATTTTTTAATATTAGAATAAGATGTCTAATTTTTGTTGATCAAATTTATTATAAAAAATATTATAAAAGTAACTACTATAATTATAAAATTAAATAATTTTTCAATTTAAATTCTGACTATTTGAGTTGT
>JBBPBS010001075.1:9667439-9697333 GCA_037974835.1 Cicer judaicum | reverse complement strand
AAACCAAACAATCTTATAATTGCAATAATTTAACTAAAATTAATTAAATTAATTTAATATTTTTTTCTAGATTTTAGTCCATATTAACTAAACAAAAAAATATGACATTTATTGATATAAAAAATAATTTTGCTTAATTTTAAAATAAAATTTCTAATACTCAAATCAAACTATTATCTTTTATCAACAATATATCAATATTGATATCTTAAATAATATATTATGTTTAAATATATTTTAATAATTATATATATTATTTTTATTTTTATAATTAAAAAATTGTATTGATAATATAAAAATTTAAATTTAATTTATATACATTGATAATGTATAATGTATAAGTATATTTTACAGATTCATTAATCATAACTTTCATATTAATAAAATAGTTTTATATTTTTATCATACTTGCTTTTAAAGTTATACGGGTGCCTAATACGTTGATATTGTAAAACTTTCTATATTTATCTAATATATTAATTAAACTCTAAAAATATTAATAATTGAAAAAAATTAATTTATAATTATTAAAAACGTCGTCCAAAATATTATATCTCTATAATAAATGGTTAAAGTTCGATGATGAACGTATTTTTATCAACCTCAGCCAGCGGCTTACTTGGTGACGAAGCGAAACAAAACAGAAAGTATAAGTAGATGTTCCGTGTTAAACTCAAACAGAATCACCAAGAAGAAAGGAACAGAAAAACCAAACCCTAATTTTAATTATATAAACACTCCTTTTATTCACAATAACGCAATTACAGATACATAACCTCCTTCGTTTCGCAAAACAAATCCCTAACTTCAATCATCCATTTTTTCTTGGTGAGTTTTTGAAATTAGCTTTCTTTTCTTCAAGCTTTTTCCTCCTTTAGAAATTGAATAAATTTCTAATGTTTTGGTGTTTCCAATTTGCAGAGACTTATTGTTCTTCCAAATTTAATCATGTCTAAGCTCTCCTTCAAGATTCAACATCCTCTGGGTACTTTTCTCTCTCTTTCAATTTAATCCAATTTCTTGGTCTGGTATTTATTGGGAATTGAAACCTTTTTATTGTTTTAATTCAAAGTCTATTCTATTTTGTATAAAATAAATAATCATATTTTTAAAAAAATATTCAATTTTTTTCGTTATCTAATTGAAATTCTTTGGATTCTACGATGATGGAGTTTGGATTTTTGTCTATATGAATAGAAGAATTAACGTGTTTGATACGTTAAGATGAGTATTTTTTTGATGAATTTCAAAAACCCCTTGTTGAATGAACTTGAATGACAGCTTGAATTTTTGTACATGACAGAAAGAAGACAGGCGGAAGCTTCTCGCATTAGAGAGAAGTATCCCGATAGAGTACCTGTAAGATTGTACTCACTATACATACATTGTATCTGTTTTCATTCTTTTTTAATGCATTCTTACTGAAATATGGCATTTGTGTGCAGGTGATTGTGGAGAAAGCTGGAAGAAGTGACATTGCAGACATTGACAAGAAGAAGTAAGTCATTATCTTGCGTAATTATGTGTGTTTTAGTTAGTTCTAAAGCCTGAGAATATTATTTTGCTTCCTGGTTTCTTTTTTGGCTTTTGTGAAGATTTAGGAAGGTTACAATTGTGTATTGTTGGTAAGTAGTAACATAAAAAGAGTTACAACTGGTGACGGTGGTAAAGTGTAAAATGGAGTATCCATGTTGAGTTGATATTTTGGTGTTCATATTAAAATGTGTTGTCAAATAGCTCCGCTATGGCATAGCAGATTTTGATTGATTCACTATGAAAACTGTGATCCTATTCTACATTCATCGTTAGGACAATAGCAGCCGCTATTCCAATTTCTACTACCCGAAATAGTGGCAATAGCAGAAAAAAAGTAGAATTTTAGGTTTTTTAAAATAATGAAACTAAAGATTTGGCATGAGTGTCGAACATGACCTATTTTTATAATAGAAAAACTAAAGAGTTAGTGAGTATTACTCCTATATTCATTGTAATTTATAACTTTCAATATATAAGCTATGTTATGGCTCGATTCCCTGTGTTATTGTATTCAACATGCCTTTTTATATATATAATTTAGTTATTTCGACCTTTATGTGGCATCTGCTATTTGACCGCAACACTATTTGCTATTTGCCTATTTCACATAGTGGATTTTTGGTATTTCACTATTTTCTGCAATTCGCTTTTGATAACTCTTAAATGCAGGTAATGATTAAGATTAATGTTTTTGTAATATGCTACTTATTAAAGACTAACAAGTGAGAGCCAGAATGTTAAGCTGATGTCCAAAGTGGGGTGATGTATTAGGCCCAGCCTTAAATTGCAGGTCACTGAAGTGGCACATATGGCCTCTGGCATCACATCCTTGTACTCTACTACCTGATTATATTAATATTTTTAGTTTGAAGAACAATTAACAAAAATAGGAATGTAGTTTGTTACTAATATAAAACCAAGTATCTGCTGTAGGATATTTCTAATAATTTGGTTTGTGAAGAGCATGCTGCATAGGTGGAAATGCTATGATTAATGTTTAAATTTAAGCAAATCTACAGTTTGGTCCATCTTGACAGTAAATTTACCTCCAAACATATATATTGAAGCATATGAGCTAGAGATGAGGATAGAAAATCAGAGGATTAAACTTGGTTTTTTTCCCACCTTCTAACAATCAAAGATTGTATTATCTTGGTCACTGCAAATTTTCATGTTTTGCTGGATTCTTAATTGGTCTACTCTTGTTGTGATGCTGTAGGTACCTTGTCCCAGCTGACTTGTCTGTGGGTCAATTTGTGTATGTTGTCCGCAAAAGAATTAAGCTCAGTGCAGAGAAGGCTATTTTTGTTTTCATCAATAACACTCTACCGCCAACTGGTAAGTATTCAGCAAACAGAATGATGTTTATGCGAGTTTGGTAGTGTGACTATTAACTAATAAATAAATAAATAAATAAATAAATAAAAACCATGTTGCAGCTGCTCTGATGTCTGCTCTTTACGAGGAACATAAGGATGAGGATGGCTTTCTTTACATGACTTACAGTGGAGAGAACACCTTTGGATCTCACTAGTCATTAGCTCGCGATAACATTCTGTAAATAGCAGTCCATTGTCAATATACATGGCCTGAGCGTATTCTCATTCTGCTCTTTAAATTATTTTCGTTATCTTTAATTTATGAATATCGAATTTTCAAATGATGGATTTAGATTTGGTTACCATTTGAACACTCAGTTGTGCGCTTCGGTAACATTGTCTACTTTATTTATGGTGCTATTTTTTACTGAAAATTACGGATAAGCATTATTTATTAGAGTTTTCAAATGAGCCGGTCAAGTTGGCATTGGCCAGTGGTTGGAATAAAGAAACCAATATTAAGTTGGACCTGTTTCGTAGTAGACCGCAAATTCTTAAGCCTGGCCCAACTACGTATGGGCTATGGGCTATGTGGACAACTACGTTATAGCTTAGCCCATTTCATTTTCTTTTGTTTATTCACCTAAATCATTTTGTCATTATCCTATATCGGTTTTTCCGTAATTATATAATTTATGATGTATAATTTATTTTACAATAACATTGAATATCACCTAAATTCAAGTTTTACTCCACCAGTTTAACCAAATAAATAAATATTAATTTATGATCTTTAAAATTTTAAAAGCTTTAGTTAAATGTATTTCTTTATATTAAGTTTAGAGCTTAGTTTATATAACTAAATGTATTTTTGTTAATGCTTTTTAGATTAGACAGTAACGGTTACAACATTTAATAATTACTAATATTACTTTTATTAAAAAGCAGACGTTGATGTTAGAACGGGCCACTATGCCGTGACTCAATTTTCGTTTGAGCTAAGCTAATAGCTACTTATCTCATAAATTGTTGTTGTTGTTGTTTTTCTTTTCTTTTTTTTTTTTTTCTTTTTTTTATGTTCTCAAAATCTTTCTAAATATACAGTTTCGGATTAGCAAATCCTGAAGGTGGAAGAAGAATTTCTTATATTTTTTGAATTATCTAATTCATACATGTTTTTTTATTTATCAAAATGTATCTTTATGTTGACTAATTAAAAGAGCATTAGATTCAACTTATGTCAAATACAAACCATTGGATTCGCAATACTCTAAATGTTATATTATTTAAGGTTATTTTTCAATTTTATCTCTTCAGAGAGATTTTTCAAGATTGTCCTATCTAGACACTTTTTTTATATCAGTATTCTTTTCTTCCATTTCTTTTTTCTGTAAAGTTCTTAACAAAAACACCCAAAATTCTCCAAAACTATCTATACCAAATTTATCTACTCAATACAACATATAAATTTTGTTTATGAAATACAATGAGAAATTTCGTTGAAACAAAAATAGTGCAGATAAAGTCAACTAATGATTTGATTGAGTAATGAAAATAAAATTTTATAAAAAATTTATTTAATTTGATTTGATTTAGCATTACCATTTAACACAAAATACAAGACTTTTTTTAAGCTTCTTTCAATTATGGTTTAAATATAATATTTACTTCTTGCAAATACAGCAATTTTATTTTCTTCTTGTTAAGTTAGATATCTTTATGTTCTGGTTGTGTATTCTATTTGGCCAATTTTATAGGTGAATATTGGTACATTAATAGTTAAATTAGTTTTTATGATTTTGAATTTAAGACTTTATTTTTTATAACTCTTTGAACGTCTATTAATTCATTAATCGAATCGTCTCTTGATTCATTAGTCGAATTATCTATGTGGAATTCTTCATTTATGTTATTGTATCTCTAAAATCAAAGCCAACGCGCTATTTTTTCTTTTATTGTTTTTCCTTCTAAATATGAGTATGAAATGTGTACACTAGTATCCTATTACGCTCATTTCTATTTCAAGTAATAATTTCTCTACTTTATTTAATATTCAAATTATACGTTTTAGCAAGTTTTTTAGATTGTAATATCAAAGAACTAATAATTTTATTAACTTTTTTGAATGTGTAAGTTTCTCTACCAAGTAATTATCAAGAAAAAGTGTATTCATGGAGTAAAGCGAGAGAAAAATAAAAGAAAATAAAGAGATAAACTCAAATTATTACTCCTCTATATGATACAAAGAGACACATTTTATGATTCAGTCATCAATGTTAGAGAGGAACGCTTTGAACCAAAAGGAAATATTTAAGTTACTCAGACAAGTTTCTAAAAATTTTAACGAAAATATTAATAAATGCTTCAAAAACATTTGTTAAACATTTGAAAATAGAATACTACATTAAAAAGTACATTGAAAATTCAAAATTTGTTTTTTCTTATATAAAATTTTTATTTTTGTATCTTTAACAAGTATTCTTAATATATTTATTAACCTAATCCAAATTTTAATACTTAAATAAAACGAAAGTATTCTTTTGGATTGGAAACTTTTACCCTTTTAAATTAGCCCCACAAAACAACCACAACATCATCTTGTTAATAATGTCGTGTAGACACCCGACAAATGCTTTGGTGCTTTGAAAGTTACCAAATGTAAAATAACCAATTGACAAATGACATGTGACATGGATTAATCATCATTACAGGAAATTTAGGAATAATCAACACCATTGTAGTAAATCAAAATAATGCTAATATGGAAGGAAACACACAAAAAATGGGGGTATTGCAATTGTGCTATTGGTAGAATTAGAAAAATTAAAATTCCATGCAAGTTGGATCCATCAAATTATATGCATTTCCTCTTTTTCTTTCTCATAAAGTGGTTTGTGATCCATTTGACACAAATTGAGGCCCCACTTTTAATCTTTTGAAGACCTATTGTAGCAACTGCTTTGGCTTTGGTGAAACCAACCTTGGCACCTGAATTCTTGTTCTTGCCTGTAGTGTGTTTTTGGGATCTAGTGTCATTCTCATCATATTCAATAGCACCAACACCCCATTGATCTGCCCAACTTGGTGCTTCACTCACCATGTTTTCTGGATTAGGACCTTAAATCAAGAATACTACTCATTAAAGTGATTAAACCTTAAAAATTGTCCGAATTTGGATTTTTGAGTTAAGGATCCATGGTATCTTAACTCAAAAGTTTGAAAGTTAATGAGTTTATGAGTTATCTCACTTATATAATGTTCAACAATATCATTTTCTTAAAAAATATAGAACTTCAAATTCACATTTATTACACAATAATCTCATAATCACGTAGTAAAAATATCGATGGTCATTCAATCAAGATCGGATATTTTATAAAAATATAAATTTTTAATTTATAATTTAAAATATCAAATTTTAAAAAAGAGCATCTAACTTTAATAAATGGTCACCCATGTTTCGATCATTTGAATGCAAGAAATTTTTAATTGGAGAGGTAGCATGATTCGGTAGCTTTGTAGAGAAATCAAGCTTTTCATTATGAGGAAATAATGGCTCAATGAATTAATACTGCATAAATATAAGGAAGGATGTTGATCCAAGTGTACCAAAAGTCTAAAACTATAAATTTTATAAAAATAATAAAATAAAATTTTGAGCTAGTTAGAGCATTTGTGAATGGAAAAAGGCTTTGGCTTAAATTTTAGTTCCATTTACAAAAAAATGCTTATGAGCTGACTGAATTTTATAAAGTTTAAGTAGGAAAAAAAAAATTAAAAAGCCAATTTCAACTTATATAGGAAGTAGTTATTCTTATTTAAAAAAATCAACAACTTTTCCTTACTAATTCGCAAGTGCTAGAGGACTCGAATTATCTTAATTTTGATTCAAAGATCCATGTGATGAACTTATAGAGGTTTTAAAATGTACAGATATTTGCCAAGTCTTTGTGGTGAAAAATTGAAACAGCAATGCTCGATAATAGAGACATGAATATTAGTACCTCGTATGACTTAGTTGGAATAGATGCAAGACCAACGAACTAAACCGGAAGAGAAGGGTAGGGTAGGTGAATCAACTCTAAATTATATAGAGGAACAGTCTAGAATTTCCACTTATTTTGCTTTTAAAAAATTTATATCTATAATTTATAGCATGATTTGCTAACTAACCTATTTGAGTAGCTAAACAAACTTTGTACGGCATATTAATTTTTAATCCTTGACTTTATCATATAGTGATACCTTGGCCAACATTGTAAATTACCATGTGAGTTTATGTTGGTCTTTAGTTCATCTAGCATTGGTATGTATGATTCAATTCTACAAAGCAGAATTTATTTGCCGTTCAATTGCTGCCTGTCCATTTCCATCAAGGACAAAATTTCATATAAATATAGCTGTATAGTTTATATATTTAATTGACCTAAAAAAATTTAATATATTTAATTACTCTAAATGTTAAGTTAGATATTTTAATTTTTTAAATATCATTTTGTTTATATTTTATTTTTTTATAAATATATTTAGTTTTACAGTGACAAAAATTGATTCTTAATAAAATTTAATTAATTAAATATAAATTAATTTACATTTAAATACATTTAT
Source organism: Cicer judaicum (assembly GCA_037974835.1). Lineage (NCBI taxonomy): Eukaryota > Viridiplantae > Streptophyta > Magnoliopsida > Fabales > Fabaceae > Cicer > Cicer judaicum. The sequence goes on along the minus strand of JBBPBS010001075.1, from coordinate 9,689,870 downwards.
GTAAAAGTTGTTGAACATTAAAATAAATTTGATGCATAAAAATCAATTATTGAAACAAAAACTTCAAATTATAATTTTAAGTTAGAATTATTTTTAGAAACAACTGATTTTAATTTATAATACTTAAATATATTAAAATTAATTTTGACTCTTTAAAAAGTAGAATCGATTATGTTTGTGTTGGTAAGCAACATATATATATATCTTCATGCATTGATTTATAGTCCTTGACACTAATATTTAATAGTTTATCAAACTCACTAGTGGTTAAAAGTAAAGAGATGTTTTTTACTCTTTGAAGGTACAGTAAATAGAAGGATATGCGGTTAATATCTTTAGACTACTACGAGCAACAAACTTCCTTTATTGATAGTATTTTCTGTTAAAGTATAGTCTTGGGGGATTTATGAGGGGACCTAACCTTTAAATATATTGGAATAAAAGATATTGTTGAAGCGTTACTATCAAAAACTTAAAGAAGAAAAGGAAAGGCTAGTCCAAAGAGTGAGGAAAATGGAATAAAGAATATAGGGCAATGTCTTCTTAACTCTTGGGATACTAAACCTTGTAAGTAAAGGTAAGTGGAGCCTTATTCAAAATCAACACTTGTGACACTATTTTCAGTCAAAATAAAGAGGGTTATAAAATATATAAAATACGTTGTCTCATATTTTATTTATTATCAAGGTATGATATATACAATTAAACATCAGCCATTTTGTGAACAAATGGGTTATAGTTTCCTAAAAAAACAAATGGGTGTTGATCCAAAACTTGCACAAACTTAAGCATAAAATTGCGTTTACTACGGTGAGCAAGGGAGGATTGAGATGAGATATACTTATCCTAAAACCTGTACTAAATTTTTATTTGGTTTTTTGTTTTATAGATTTTAACATGTGTAGATCTCAACAATTCTAATGGTCTATGAGTCAAATGACGATCGAGTCTATTTATAAAAAATTAGGTTTGCGTTAATCAACAAATTAATTATTTAATTATGACAAATTAGATTTAGAGCTGCGCGTTGCAAATTTAAAGTGATATTTTGTGAATTTTATCGAGTATGTTTTAGTGTTGATAATGTGAAAATGCAATCATCTATTTTAACGAGGAAGCAACACATCAAACTTGTAATCAATAAATTATAGAATAGATGAAATTGACTATAGAATAGAGAACTAATAAAATAAACACATGAATTTCAAACAAAATGAAAAAATAGATTAAAAAAGTAACAGTAGTTTAAAAATAAAAATAAAATAACAATATATATATATATATATATAATTACTAAAAACATTAGAAATATTCTAACATAAATAATAAATCAGCAAAAAAAATTGTCTGACCGAAAAAGAAATAGAATACAATATCAAAACATTAAAAACCAATTTTATTGACACAGTTGCTTTTAAATTATTGAAAAGCAAGTTCTACATCAACATTCTCATGTTTCATGTTGAAGAAATTTTCTTTCAGATATCATTTATCATTTATTGCAATGGTCAATAGTATAAACATAATGAGTAATAGATGGAAGTTAAAAATTTGATAAATACATGTGTGCATATGAACATACTCATTGGTGGGTAGTATGAACATATTTATCCATGGATGTTAAATCATATATATATATATAACATGATGACAACTTGAGAAGACATAGGAATAAAACGAATACAACTTTTAGTTTCTATATATTATATTATGTATGTAATTTTAGTTGTTATTGTTAACTCAAACACATTTTTTTTTAGGTTTTTTTTACAACATTATAAAAAAGTCATCCATAAGAAATGAACACAAATTTTGATTTTTAAATTTATATTTAAATTTTAATGTCTAGATCTATATTTAAATTTTGATTTCTAGATTTATATTTAAATGTTATTTTTATATTGAATTTTTGTACACTTTATATAATGTTATAAAAAAATTAAAAAATCTCATTTGAAAAATTAAAAGTCGAAGAAAAATTAAATATATTTTATTTCGTGAGGAATTTAAATTGTTAGATAATTTTATAGTCTAAAAATTATATTGCAATTCAGTTATTAAGTATAAAACATAATGGAACATATTAATTAACCCTTTAGGTGAAGTATATGGAAAATAAATCTAAGTAATAATTACTAGGAAGAAGGCAACCCAAATATATTCTAATTAAAGTAAATTATGCAATACACATTAGTACAACAAATTAACATCATAAATTAACATCAATTGAAAGGAGAGAAAAAAAAATATGAGGTATAATTAGGGGTGGGAATAGGCTAAGTTAGGCCAGACTTTGAAAGACCTGAGTCTAATTTACGATTTATTTTTTCAGACTAAGCCTGGCCTACGGCCTATCATAGGCTTTTTTTTCGACCTGACCTGACCTTTTTAATAGTCTGGTCTGACCTAGAAGCCTTTTTAAAAACCTTTTTAAACGCATCTATTATTACCTCTTAAATAAATAAGGAACAATTACTGAGTGATTGACTAATTAAACTGTTACCGAATATGAAACAATTATCAAATATAGAACCTCTATCGAATATGGAACGACTAATGAATATGGAATGATTACCAAATGATTGCTTAATTGATAGAATTTAAAATAGAAAATAATATCATTAATATAATAATAAAAAAATAATATTAATAAATAATAAACATATATAGGTCAGCTTGTCAGATCTAATAGACTTTTTTATAAGCCCGAGTCTGACCTATTTAAATAAATAGACTTTAAAATTAATCTGACCTAACCTTTTTATTAAATAGGTCAGGTCATAAGTAGGTCAGACCATATACCCTACGGACAGCCTAGTCTATTCCTATCCTTAGGTATAATATTCATTTTAAAATTCCAATACCTAAAAATATAAAATATCTTATTTAGAAAAGAAAAAAAAATAGTCATTACTTGCTCATTTATTTTGTTTTTGTCATTTATATATGTAGAAAATTGATGTTCTAACTCCTTCGTGAAAATATGTAGAAGATCGATGTACCATAAGGAGGGAATGTGCAGGTTTTTAGGGGAAAATAAGAACTCTATAGCAGGTGAAGTAGAATGATTGAAATATTGAAAACTAAAACATTTGATAAATGAAACTCTATAGCAGGTGAAGTAGAATAATTGAAATATTGAAAACTAAAACATTTGATAAATGAAACTAAAATTGGTGGCCAATAACTTGTTAATTCAATGTGGTGATGTTATTGAGATTTATGTGAATCGGTTACAATATTGAAAGAGAATTGATGTTAATACAATATTGAAAGAGAATTGATGCTAATATGGGATAAGAAAAACATAAGGATGTAATAGCAGAGATATAATAGAGATCGTGTGAAATTAAAATTGGAATGACCTCGTCTTATCTTTGATGTGGCATAAATAGTATTATGTGAAAAATCTTTGACGTGACATAAATAGTGTTACGTGAAAAAATTAATGATGACAAATAGAATATTTTAAGATTGATTTAATATATTATAAATAGATATCAAAAATGAAATTATTTTGACGAAATAATTGAGATAATTTGTTTTATCTTGTGTTTAAAAACACTAAAATTAGAGTGAAAAATTACACTTAGACGTAAGTTACACAATAGAGCTTTTATAAATTAAGATGAAAAATCTCAAACTCACAATAGCGGATGTTTATCGCTCAACCAAACACACTAAGTATGTGTTTCTTTGTGCGGCCAAATAGACCAAACATGTGTCAAATCCAACACCCTGATTCTTGGCTTCTCACACATAATATGTATTGAAATGTATTAGGATTAGAAAAAAAATTAAATTAAATTGAATGATATTGATAAGAGAGAATGTAAATTACACAAAGGATTACATAAATTTATATAGTGAATTAGTTAAACAACTAAATGTTGTAAAATAACTAAATAGCTAATATAATTGACTAATCAACTAAGATATCTAACATCTCCTCCAGCTAAAATATGTTTATTACACTTTAAACTTAGAAAATGCCAAGAAAAAAATGTCAAAAAAGACATTGATTATAAAGAATATAAAACATTGAAATATATTGACTAAAGAATTTTGAAATGTCATAAATAAATTGGCTAAAATATTTTCTAGAAGATTTATTCTTCACTTGAAATTAAAAAAAAAAAAAAGTTCTAATGCAATCTTTTATTTATAGTATGTATTGAATCAAGTTTATATCTCAATGCAAGATATTTATTCTTTTGCGTTTTTTAACGAAATCTCATATGTAACTCTTTGGTCATTGACTTCGCACGATTTTATTTTTTAGAAACAAGAACAATCTTGTTTTGTTGTTGTTGTTGAGTATTTAATTTGACATTTACACTTTCATGCAAGATATTGTTTGTATTTTTTTTTTAATGTTAATTTGGCTAAAAAGAAAGAACTTTGCCACCAAATATTATTGTTGTTCTTGAGAAATCTTCAACAAATACACTCAATCGCATCTTTTTCATACGTGACGAACGTTGTTGACGTTGAAACAAGGTTGCTATCAAAATATTGAAAAAGTTGTGATTTAGAATAGTTTTATTTGCTGACACGTTGCCCTTAGTGCCAATTGTTTGATGTTTTTTTTACGTTGCCCTTAGTGCCAATTATTTGATTTTTTTTTTTTATCAACGTCGTTATGATGAGATCATTTTAACTTGAAATTTGAGATGAAAAAAAAAATAAAGAAAGAACTAGTTTTGAATGGAAAAAGAAAAAGATAAAAATAGACCAATTATTAAAGAATCAAATGTGAAAGAAAAAATAAATCAATTAATTTTTAATAAAAAATTTCTTTAAAAAAATTTAAGAAAAAATATAAGAGAATAATTATTTTCTAATACTATATTAAAACTCTTGATTTAAGTTATTGATAAGAAATAAATAATTAAAAAAATTAAACTAAATGAATTAGATATATAACTTATTAGTTTAAGAAAAATGAATTAATCTATATAACTAAATAATGATAAGATAAAAAAAAATAACTAACCAATATAATTAACTAATTACTCAAATAAAATATCTATAAACAAATCGCAAACACAACCATATAAATGTCAATCCAAACATGGCATAAATCAGTTTTCGTTTGTTTTTTGGTTGAATATTGTTTTTATCGAAAGTGCCCATGTAAAAATGACACATGAATTTGAGTAGATATTACTTTATTGAAAGGAGAGAAAAAAACAAGACGGTTGTTAAAAGCTAATGTTACAGCACATATGAAATAAAAGTTGATTAGAATTATGGGTTACATGATTTCTAGTGTGGAAAGAGGTGCAAAGTAAGTACTTGTACTCTATTCAATTCAATTTGGCCTATATTTAATAATTAAAGGCAGAGGTAACAAAAAATTCCAATGTGGTCTTTGGTACATTCCTGTCCTGGCCAAAAACTAGCTCCAACATTTGAATCTTCACTCTACTCCCAGAGCTCCAGTCCACAAATCAAAAGCTAAACCATAAAAAATTTCTATAAAATGTAATGTAATATTAATATAAACAAAACTGTGAGCAAAGTACAGTTGTAAGTACTCTTCTATCATTCAATTTGCTGCGAAATTCCCTTCTATAAAGTATATGAACACAATTATCAGAAAGCCCCCAGGTGATTTAAATAATAATAACACAATAAAAATTAAACTGGGATATATCTACATTATGTCTAATGGAATAGCTCTTCATTGGTTATTATGCTTCCTTTGTCACTGTGAAATTTTCACTTGAATCTTTTTCACAGACTTGGACTTGTTCATTTTCTTTGACTTATTATTACTACTATCCCCACTACTATTGCTCCATGTATAACCCTCAGGAATAACAAAAGGATCTAAATCAAATGCCCCAGAAGAGGATCGTTGTTGCTGCTTATTACTCCTTGAAGTCCCTGATTGGCTATTGTTTCGTCTTAACCATGAAGATGAAAATGAAGAGTGACGGTTTTCTGGATTTTTCTCAGCTTCATCTTCAGTTGTTAAATGTCTAGGACTCGTAAACGGTGTATAGAATTTCTCCACTGGTTGAAGCTCCACGAACTTTGTGAACGTGATCACCACCCTTACCGTAGGGACCACTGGAATTGCCACCTGCCCCACCAATTCAAAATATCAATAACACCCAATTTCCATCACTGTCTTATCACCTATCAAATCACTCAACAATTTTCGTAATGTTTGACACCTACTACTCAAATCAAGTCAATTATTGAAATATTTGACCAATAATATATTATTAAGGCAACTTCAAGTCTAGGGTATACTTCAAAATGGTTTAAATCTCCAACCACGTCTTATGAAAGAAAGAGTTACGATTTTCTTTTTCTTTATTTTTATGGATGACAAAGTCATTTAATTACATTTCCATTCCATAAAAATAAAAATAAAGAAAAATTAATATGTTTGAAAAACTAATGTTATATGAACATAGTCTCAAATTATAAACGCGATAAATGTCATAAATTTTTATTTGTTAAGAGAATTATTGATCAAAATAAATTTTATATAAATTTTATGGACTAATCTAAAGTGGATTATATGTTGTGTTTGCTGTATATTGAAACAATCAACTATTATTAACCACAAAACTTAGATGCAATTCTTCCATATTGTTTTTGTAAGTTGAATGACATTTCTCTTTAAAAAAGGTTAACAATGTATCATAATTCACCCAGAAAACAATGTAACAATTATACTATTTAGTATTAAATAACAGAACAATTTTGTGATACTTGAAATAGAATAAGTTAAAATTTAAATCTAACTATATCTTTTAGTAGATTTTTATAATTCGCACAAATACCAATTATAGAACAATTATGCATGTACCAAAAAGAGAAAAACTACTCTTACTATTATTTGTCCTACTATTATTATATTTTTGACCAAATTATGTCCAAATATAATTTTTGACCAAATTATGGTTATATACTTGACTTTGAATTTAATAGAAAATTCAATTAATATAAACAATTTATAAATATAGTCTATATGATCTTAACTTTTAATTGATTCTGAATAATATCAACGAAAAATAGCGTAAATTTTGGAATAACTTATTTGGTGTATTTTATCTTATTCATATTAATATTATTAAATATTATTTTTCAGTTTCTGTACGGTTCGCGATTGTGTGGGACCCAACACGAATATACAGTAACGGTCAACTAAGACGTACCTTAACCGGAAAAGTTCCCGGCGGGAACTTCGTCGTGAGCAAATCTCTCATCCTTCTCACTGCTTTCACCTTGTTTGCCAGAATGTCAAGAAGCGGCAACAGCTCTTCCGTTTTCAACGGAAATTGCTCCGTCAACCACACCGACGGCCGTAAACTCTTCAAATACTCCTTCTCCTTCGCCGGTGGTGGAAGTGGCGCAGGCTGCGCCAATCTAACCGTTGCAGAAGACTTTCTATGCGGTGGAATCATCGATGAAGGAACGTCCACGCTTTTTCTTCCCAGTGGGACCCACTCTCTATCTTCTCGAACGAAGCTGCTGTGTCTTCTTTTGTCGGAACCTAACGGCATTCCAAAACTTGGATTCTCCGCCACAAGAAAACCGTCTTCGTCCTCGTCTAATTCCAACGGTATAACTTGCTCGCTACTTGATTCACCGGCGGCAACTTTTCTTGACTTGAAACTGAAAAGCACGTTTTGCACTTCGTAAACCTTCGCCTTCCATTCTCCAACGTTCTCTGTCTTATCTTGTTTTCTCCAATTCTTCCTTCCGATGAGTTCTGCCTTCGTAACGTCCATTCCAGGTCGATACATGCTCGTCTGTGAACAGAATCCGGCAACGTCGGAATCACTCATCGGAGCTCCGGCATTTTCAAATGCGTCGAAGATTTTCCGATCGTCGCGGTTGAGGACTAGCAAAGATCCCGAGGGGATGGCGTGCGCGTGGTCTCCGTCACCGAGGAAGAGGAAGCTCTGATCGGCGCGTTGGATCTTGAAACCATCGAATCCGGCGAGTGAAGTATCCGCGCGTAGGTTACCGTCGCGTTTCCAGATTTTGTAGGTGTCAGAAGGAGCAAACATGTCAACGAAAGGAATGACGGAGCTCTCAAAGTGGAATGAGATCTCCATGTAGAAATCACGCATGCGGCGGAGCACAGCGACGAGGCGAGGAAGACGGCGACGCCACTTTATCCAAGCGGAGCGCTGATGATGGCGGACAAGAACCGCCGAGATTTCCGTCGCGCGTCGACATAGTGCTTCCTGAAGAGGGTTCCAACCGGCGGCATTATGAAGAGAGACGTCGGCACCGGCGGAGGCGAGGGATTTAGCAGCAGAGATATCATTTAAACGAACGGCAAGGTGGAGAGGCGTTTCCCTCAAGGGAACATCGCGTCGATCAAGCACGGCCGATATTTGATCAGCAACTCGTTCCTGAGCGAGCGAATCAGACTCAGTATGAATTTGAGTGGGGTCAGGTAAACGCGGAAGGGATGAGATAATTCTAGAAAGTGCGGCGCGGTTTCCAATTGCAACGGCGTAGTGAACAGGACTGTGTGCGTATTGTTCTGGCTTCAATTCATGAAACGACGTCGTAGGAGGGTTCCCTTTCGCCATATCAGTTAGCCCCAATTATACCAATGTTTTGGATTTGGAAATTTGGGAATAGCATAGAATGGACTAAATTATGAAATTGAGTAATAAACTCTATAGGATGAATATGCTAAGCTTAATTTCAGGGTTTTCGGCTTCACGTGTTTTTCTCATTCTTTTTCTGCGTTTTTATTCTCTCTGGCTCGGCTATTAAAGCCGTGAAATGGGTGTTATATTATGTTTATAAATTCTTTTTTATTGTAATTAAATGAATGATTTTAATGTTATATGTGATAATTAATTAATTAATTAATTAAGAAGGAGTAACTCTTTCTTATGGACAGAGAGTCACAGTGGGATCCCCCTACAGGTGGAAAGATAACTGCAGCGGTTGCAGTTTCATCTTTTATTTTACTGTTGCCTGAGGATATATTGGTGATTTCATTTTTAAACATACATAGTACTGTTCTGATCTGATTGATGACTAAAGAATTATTTTTGAACATGCGTGGAGAAATAGATGGCTAGTATAGTACTCTGTTTAGATTTTTTTATCAAATAAAAGTACTCCGTTTAATTTTGTCGTTTCTAACTTGTACTAAAATTTATAGATAGATCATTACTTTACCCTACCACTCCAATGCATTTATTTTAAGATGCACAAGTATTTGTCCATTTCGACTCCGCTTAAGCCCATATATTGATTATATCAATGTATTTAAAACAAAACACTCTATTTTTCTAAATAAAACAAATCACCCCCTGTAAATATATAAAAAACAAAATCGTATGGAATACAGATTTTTTAGAATAGCACCTATCTCTCCCAACCGACTGTCTTCCAAGTTTATTTTTTTGCCAATAAACCTTTTTGTTCAAAGCTTTATGTAAACAAACCAAACAACATATTAATACTTAATATTATATATATATATATAATATTAATATAGGGGCAAAATAAATTAGAAATAAGTCAGCCGAGCCCCTACTAGTTCATACATACATCTAACTGTGATTTATTGGAATTTTTGCTTTTAGAGAGAAATACAATGACGTATTTAAAAAAGAATTAAAGAAGGAAACAAATATTTTTTTAAATAAATTAAACAGAATTAAGATGTTATATGATTAAATTATTTTTTTCACTTTTTAAAATATTTATATAATAAAACATAGATTTAATTTTTCAAAATTCAACTACAAATAAATTTATATATCTTAAAGTTTCACCAATGACTTTGACAAAAATAAATAAATTTTACACAAATGATATGCGACTGTTTTTTCTCTCACTTAGACACTAATTGATCAAGATTAAAATATAACCCAAAGATTCATGGGCAAATTATTTAAATATAAATTGATATTATTAAATAAATGTATCTGATAATATAATTTATAAACATGTAATTGAAACTTTTTTACCGATGAGAGTTGTTACATATATATATATATATACCAACTAGAGATTGTCATCCACTTTTCTCACTCATTCTTATATGTTAAGTCATCTTATTCTTTTCTAACGCATGAGTAAAAAATAAAAATCATTCTCTTGTAACATACTATTGAAAGATACTCTTGGTGTGAAAAATGAAAATCATATCAAGATTTTTCAAAGTACCCTGAAAGAGATTCGCTAATTATCTTATTTGCATTCGATTGGTGGAGAAAAATCGAATCTAAAGGCTAATGTAACAACACCCTTTGACATTTGCTACATATAATCTTCATTAACAACTTTACTATTAAAGTCTTGCAGCATTGTCACCAACATAGATTCAACATGTTTCACATATATCGTAACTTCAGTTAATTTACATATATCATTCTATAAATTATAAGTAAATTATTTTATAAATATTATAGACTGCATTTCACGGATTTGTATTTTTTATCAAGAAAGCATTGATATATAAAATGCATGTAATTTAACGAAAAATAATTTAAAAAATTTAATTGACAAACTTTATTTATTTGGATTTTGATATAGTTTCTATTTTTTTAGTCTCATTTTAGTTTAAAAAGAAAAGAAAAGTATAGATAGAAGAAAAAATAAAGCACACGGAACATTTGCTTTGCTTGATTCCAAATTTCAATGATGATCATTTGATATTTCACCGATGGTTTGGTTAAAACATAGAGATTTGGTCTAAAGTTAAGATTGAAAGGCACAAAGCAGAAATGAAAGGGTGCATAGCTTAATTTCTACCATACTGTTGGGTCGGAGGAGATTGGGGCCCTATTGATCCCTATGTTCCCATGTAACCAAACACAGACGCCATTTTCAGTTGCCTTTCGTTTCCAGCTCATAGGAGAATGTCTCCACTTACAATTTACTGAAAGAGACTACTTCTATGTAAAAACCTAATGGGACCCTTTAATTATCGAAACATATAATTCCCGCTCATGATTAACCATAAATCATTTCAAGTCTCTTTCCTCTTTTTACCTAACATATCAATCTTCAGCAGTTTAAATCTTCTAGACTTCTAGTTATTCAAGTGTTTTTATTATGTAAGCGTTGGCGTGGATTCAATACCAATTATAAGTTATCTATCATCATTATTAACTAATAAAGAACATCTATACTATAAATTATGGAGTGCAATAGTTATGAAATATTATAAAATAATTTTAAATTGCCGTCTAATAATGATCAATCATCCTATTATCTATATATAACAGTTTTTTAAATAAAAAAATACCCATTTATGACCATTTTTAAATCTCAGTTATGATGTGAAATTCAAATTTTACAAAAGCTAAGTCAGCTAGTTAATTAAGGGATGCATCCTTGGTAAAAGTGTATTTTTATGCTTATTGGTGCCATAGAAAATGCAATCTGTATACGAAAACAGCTTTAGCAGCTTTCCTTTTAAATAAAGAAAGAAGAAAAAATTAGTATTTTCTCTTTGCTTAATGAGCAGAGAGAGAGAGAGACAAAAAGCAAAAGAATCGATGTTTCATACTATCGTTAATTTTACAGCTTTACTCTATGACTTTAATTTGAATGCTTTTATAGAATTTTTTTTTACAATATGCTTTTGTTGTGGCTAGGGGGGTGCAGTAATAAGATCCGTGGTCCACAAAGATGACTCAACCTACACTCAAATAAATTAGGGTTGATATTTATGAAAAACTAGTTTTATTTTGTTACATATGATAAACTAGTTTGGTACTTAATGAAAGATGAAAGATCTGGTGTTTATTTAGAATAACAAAAAAACTAAATTGTGAAAACAATTGCTTGACACTCTGATATCGTCTAGCTGATAAAATAAATTTATTTGATTAGAAAACATTATAATTACAACAAACTATATACTTTTTTTTTATTGAAAACTAGAGAAAGTCATTATCAGTTCATATTTTATGTGTAAGGCAAAAAGTATAGCATCACTTTGTCTGGGATTGATTTTGATTTTGTTGTAATGCATCATAATTAATTCTCCAACTGAAGCTAAATATCGTCAAACACTCAGCAAATGAAAGTTTCAACCACGATTTGAGTCGATAACATAGAGACATATCATAAAAGCCATACCGAAGACTACTATACTGAGATAACATACATGCTGATCTGCAATCATCAAGAAAGACAACTTATTATAAAATAGCATCAACACTCATAATTCGTGGAAAGCTTCTTCATTCCAGTTCCTTCAGAAAATCTTGATTGTCAACCAACACCTACAAAATTCATACAAATTGAATCATACCACATACTTAGCATTTATAAAGGCAGTAAATTAAACACAGACAACGGTGTAAAATGTTCAAAACGAAATATACTCCATTGCCATGACTACATGGTCAAAATTAGATATTAACATTGAATAGTGTAAGTTAGGACATGAGATCCTCAATTAAGTTAAACGTATTAAAAAAACCAAGACATTCTTATTCTAAGCACCCAATTTATTATCAGTTTAAGTTTGCTGGTCAGATATAATCCCATGATACTAATTCAAAGAGTTCAAAAATTAATTTTCTGTTATTCTCTTGCTATACATCCTTTATACCATGAGAAACTAATCGATTTACAGAAGTGAACCCGTGAATTAAACCCAGATTAACGTTTTTTTCATTTTGGGCAAAGCTAATAGTTTTGTAGAGAAGAGGGATTTGAGTTGTCAATTTACAACCTAGTCCGGGGTTGCCCTTGGGTTACTGTCTTACCGACAACTAGGGACTCAACACTCCTCGCACTTATGGCATGAGAGTGATGTGAGACATAAGGAGTTTGAATTAGTGTATAATCCACAGTGCATTTGGGTAGAAAAGGCTGGAGGAGAAATCTTGACCAATTAGTTGTTTGATTTGATGACTACTTCCCATTTTCAACCTTTTTCTTGGGGATTCCCTTGACTTCATTTTTACTTGAATGAGAACTTTACCCAATTGTAGATAAAACTTTCTAATAGGTCCAAATTCCAATCGGATTTGCTGTAGACAAGGTTGTTAGGAGCGAGCTCTAAAGCGTAACATCGTAAGATCTTACGCGTTTATGATGCGTGAGCGAAGGCAAAACCGTTGGAGAACCCAGATCTTTGAGCGCACAGAGGAAGAGTGTGGGAGCGGTGCGCCGTGTCGCGCATAGGAAGAGCAGTTTCAAGAAGTTGAAGTGCCGTTTCACGAAGATCCGACCCGTTTAGCTTTGTTTCTACCCGCATGCTTTGGCCCAGTTTTGCACCTCTTCACCTTCAAATTCTGCAGTTGTGTTAATGGGTCGGGTCTGTATCCTAGTTTTTTGGAAAACGGGGCTTCACATTAAAAAAACCTAACAAATTATGACATGTGTCGTTTTGCTTACTCTGTTTTCTATCTTCTTTACTAATCATTTTGCTTACTCTTGTTTTCTATTCACGTCGTTTTGCTTACTCTATTGAATAGCTTGTTTTCTTTTTTGGTTTTGAATAATTAATTAATAATAATAATTTCTGTTGTGATTTAAAAACTACATACATATAATTTTAAATTATATTAAAATCTGATTTTGAAGGCAGCAACTTGGGACTTGGTTTTTTAATCAATGATTAATTGCTTTTCAACTTTGGAATTTTTAATACTTAAATTAAATGATTCAATTTCAGATTCCCTCCTTCTATTTCTTCTATAAACTTTCATGTTAAAGCTATTTTTCTTAATTTTATGGTATAATTTTGTCTATTTTGTGGGATCTTAAGATCCATGTTACGATCCCACGATCTACGCTTTTCCTATATCTCAAAGATTTTAGGTAAGATCTAGAGTTTGACAACCTTGACCTACAATGTTTGCCCCGTTATTATTTTTTCTCGAACTTCTAAAGTCTTCTATGTTCTTTGTCTCGGTCAACTAACACACTAAGGAGCTCATACAAGCCTTGTATCGTTAAGAATATGCAAGATAAATTTACAATTATCCCGGCAGAGTAGGGATCCACCTATCTTGTAGCGCTTCACGACCTCTCTAATCTGCCCATCATATGTGCTGCCTGCATCTTCCAGCCTGCGTGTGAGTTGGGTTACAAGTCCTAAAATCAAACCATTATGTGATTCTTCCATTAGGCCAAGCCCTCAATTACAAACACCACCGGCACCACTCTCTCCATCTTCACCTATGTCTCTGTCCTTGGCTCCAACTGTGATACAGAACAAGGGAGCCGTCGAGACTAAATCGGGAGTCGTATACTAAATCCCGGAGTTGTTTGTGAAGGTTCAGTTAAAGCAACCGCCTACAGCTTAAGCATATTACAACCCCTATTCTATTTCAAGTTTACTACAGCAGAAACGGTAATGTCAAATTACAGCTCCAGTGTAATGAGGTATGCGTATTGTACGTGTTCAACATCATAACTCATTAATTAATTTTAGCTCACGATTCTACCATCAAGAGTGTGTTGCATTTGATACACACTGAAGTACATGACAGACATAACATTACAGGACAAACCTTAAAGTTACTAGACAACTTTTTATGTTATGGTATTTGGTGGACAGTGGGCAGCACAAACTTCTATTTTTAATATCTAACATACATGTGTTTTATCTATTATTTCTTTTTCTCCTTTGGTAAGTTAAAATGTTGTTAAATACATCAAACGAACTCTATGTCACAACCTAACTCAACATAAAAAAGCAAACACACAGAAGAAGGGAGAGAAAGAACTTACAGTTTTCCAACCATCTGGATCTAAGAAAGAAGTGATCTTTGTGTTGAGGCCAGGAATTGGCCCTGGTTCCCTGGTAATCTTCCCTCCAAGCTCTTGAATGACTGTTTTGACTACCTCAGCACTCTTGTATACATCATCAGTGCCAATAGCAACCTGTTATATAGTATACACCACACAAATTTTATCAAGGGATGCAGAAATGTGAGAATACCAGTTTAGCCTTCTAGAAGGACATATAACGTTTAACTAACCTGGGCATAAGCATTTCCCTTGGTGTATTCAGTGACACCATAGTTATATGTCAGCTCCAACACAACTGTCTCGTGCTCCTCTGCATACCCAAGCATAGCTAAAGTGTACTGTAGAATGTGCAGTGTATTCAGGATAATCATAAGCAAAACACAACTTATGCTTCAAGTATGGCTGGGACCAATGTAGATCGCTAAGATTAAGTTAAGAAGGTATCTCACCTTGTGTTGAGGTCTATCAACCTTCTTCACCAGCTTCAAACCCAAAGCCTGCAAAAATATGATCCAGTAGAACACAGCCTTAGTTAATAAAAAAATCACCGTTGTATTAAGAAAACATTATTTATATATAAAACTATTCATCTGCTTTCACCCAATATCTTAAACTTATAGTATGGCTAGTTCATGACATGGTATCATTGTCTCTACAACCGAGTGATCCGGATATGTGCGCATATGTGATGTCGACAGTTCAAGCCTGATGGGCTCTGGCATCAAGAGACATGTTAAACATGAAACCATTCATGTGCTTAATTTTTTATTTACCTAATAAGTTAAATTTTTAGATTATTGGTTCACTACAGAAATAAACTTAAAATCACAATATACCAACCACAGTTTCATGGTGGTGTCAATCACAAGAAATCCCATTAGTTCCGCAATCTAGATCCTTGATGCCACAGAAAATAGAAAGATAAATTCAGTCATTTCATGGTTGCCTAAATGAATAGTAAACCACCACAATGCAATTGCTCTACTTCAAGCATAGAAAGTCGGAAACCAATTAATGAAAGAGGTTTTTATTTTTATTAACATAAGCACTAGATACTTAACGTCTAACTCATCCTAGACATTCCTCCCTAAAATGGGAAAAATGGATAAGTAGGGGCACCAAGCAAAAATAATAGATATAAAACCATTTATGAGCTTTCACATAATAGCTCTGTGCAAAGTGTCTTGAGTTAAATTTTTACCACTCATGTTTTTCTGGATAGATGTTACATTTCAAAAAGGATAGATAGACTTATACAATCTCAACACTAAAGGCCAGTTGAAAAGACCAGTGTGAGGGGAGCATTTGATATGAAAATCATTATCAGTTTACACTTAATAGCTTAAGCTTTTGGAATATTTGATATAAGAAATCATTGAAAGAGTTTGCTATCAATAAGAAAGATTTTCTTGTAAAAAAATGTAACTACAAAGAACATAATTTTTCGAAGTATTAGTCTGTTTCGGCTGATAGGCCTCAAATTGCTTAAGCTAGTTTCGCAATGGAGCATTTTCAAGGCGGGAGTTCATTCTTAGGACATTATCATTTTGTTTTGATCTTCAGGAGGTGATACAATCATACAAAAATGCATTACGGTATTACCACCAAAATATCAGCAGAAAGCAAGGCTTATATGAAATTCAAGTGAGAAGAAATGAATATTTATGAAACTGAGTATAAAACAGAGGACCTGTACAAAACTACAAATTATGATAGAAATGAATATTTATGAAACTGAGTTGAAAGCACATCATCTGTACAAGGTATGATTACATTAAAATGGATGTTCATCAAAAGAAAAAATTGAGTTGGAAGTTACCTTTTCATAAAACTTAATTGAGCGCTCTAAGTCACCAACACGAAGCATTACTTGGCATAATGGCTCAGGAGTTGAAGCTCTTTGGAGAATTTCAAAAGCATAACCATCAGGATCCGTCACAAAGGCAATAACAGTTGTCCCACCACTAACTGGGCCAGGCTCCCTAGTGACTTTTCCACCCTTAGCCCGGATGTCTTCAACCAATTTGTAGACCTAAAAATGGAAGAGATACTCACTTCAATTTCAGTATAGAAGGGTCGAGCTTTTGTTAAAATAGACTGCAGCTTACATCTGGAGTTGCAATGGCAAAATGTCCAAAGCCAGTTCCAATATCATATGAGGACACCCCGTAATCTGACAACAGTATCATATGTGGAACCCATGTCAAATTCAATCCAGCAGGAGCAACACACAATATATGGTAAGCAAAAGGCATATGGAATCAGAGAATCACAATATACATATGAATATGATATACTGCATGCATGAACACAAAGGGTTGACAGTGCAACATACTATAAGTTAATTCCACAACAAAATGGGTTAGTTCAGAGCCAAATCCAAGAAAAGCATTGGCATATTTCTCTTCCGGAACATCTCTTTTCCTCAAAAGCTTCATTCCAAAACATTCAGTATAAAACCTGTGAGAGAAATAGTGAGGAAAATTTAAGCCTCTAAACAAACATGATTACATCACAACACATTTCAACAATCCAAGTCAACTAAACCCTACTTGATGGTGCGATCAAGATCACCAACACGGTAAACAGCATGCAGGAAGCGGCGCTTATCTCTTTTTGGCCATTCCAACAACTCAGCATTAGATTGTGCAGCCTCAGCCATGTTCAATGTGGGTGCAAATACTCTGCAACATCATCCAAAAGCCATAATTTATTTAATGTGTCTGGTTTCATCAAAAATATCAAACTTGATTTTAAATCCTATCTAACATGACCATACAAATATCTAAAATTTTAGTAGATATCAAAATGTTGTAGTATCACACAGAATTTGCATCCAAGCCTCAGTTTAACAATACAAGTGATAAAAACTAGCTTCTTTGTTAGATTACAAACATAAATAAAAAAATCACTTGGTTTCACTTGCTAGTAAAACATATCCAAAAAAAAAAATCAATTCTCTTAGAACTACAAAACTTATTCTACAAAATCGAGTTTTATCATAAATATGATCTCAAAAGCTCATCCAAATTCACAAAAGACTGATGTAGCTAAACTAGTCAACATATTAATATAAATTGCATATATTGTATAACAAAGTACAGTAACAAACAATATGATTCCTCTGCACCATCCTTCACAGGTTCGAAATAAATAAATAAAAATAAAGCCCAATCAATTTGTTTGTGTGTGCGATTTAATAATTTTCTAATTAAACAAGAGTAACACAGTAAAAGTGAGGTAAGAAAATGGAAATGGTGAATTAACTTGATCAGAGAAGAATAAAGTAAGATTTAGGAAAATGATCGGTTATTTTACGATTTAACAAAACGCAAGGTGATGAAAAACGATCTTTGTTAACTGCACAAAATCGAAACAGATCGAGAAAACAAAGGAGAAAAAATAAACCCTATCTGCAGAAAATGGTCGAGGGGAAAGTACCAGTTAGAGTAACGGATAATGATTTTAACATAAGAAGAAAGCACAATCTCGAAAAAGAAGCAAGATGCATTGCTTTAATACTAATAGGGTGAAAGGGTTAAAACAGCATTGCTGTAATTTTGCTCCTTTATTCAATTATAACTACAAATTATTATTAAAATAATTTTTAAAAAATTTAAATCATAAAAATATATTTGAAAAAAATAATAATATTAAAATGATTTATGATTATCACGACGTTAAAAATTAAAATAAATAAGGTAATAGATCTTATATTTTTAGAAACTAAAATAATTGTTTTTCTAATAGGATAGAATTACTATTGTGAGAGATTGAGAGTGATAAGGTAACTGTCGGTCACTCAGGTTGCTATATGGCGATTATAAGTTAATGAATAGGGACGGATATGTGGGTATGGTGGAGGAGGGAGAAATGACGGACTTCTCGAGAGGGTGACTATTTACTACTACCAGTAGTCCAGTACCATGCACTTACTAAACTTATCGCTGTGATAAATTAAAATAATTATTTTTATAGTTATTGAAAAATTAGCTAAATATAATATAATTTATTAAATTATTTTTTAATATTAATCATTTAACTGTTGATATTAATTATTTTTATTAAAATAAAAGTATATTCATAATATCAGTTAAATGTGATTATAGAGTACTTTTGGTCAATTACTAGACATGTTTTTTATAGATCGTTTGACTGTTTTATTAAATTTAGAGAAAAAGGTGATTCTGTAAATAATTAAATATAAAAATTATTTTGAAATGTAAAATCTAGGGAAATTTTGATTAGTAGGAACAAATTAGTGTAAGTTATTTTTTTTTCTTTTTTTACTTCGTTCATTTCACTGTTAAATTCTTTAGAATTAGATAAAAAAATAATTTTTTAAATATTTGAATATTTAAAATTAATTTTTATTTTTTTTATTATTCTATTATTTTTTAATTGTAATTTTAATAAAATTAGGTTGAAAATGTGACATTATTGATGAAATGAAAGTAATTGAAAGATAAAATAAATACTCAAGATGGATATGACGTGTGGGAGGGCACTAAGCTAGTAACTAAAGAGAGCTTCTTCTATGTGAATTTCTTTTAAAGAATATTCTTTTGATATTTAATTTGTTTTTCATTGTTTTGTTTATTTTCTTGTATTTTATCTCTTTATAAGTTGATTCTATAAAGCTAAATTAAGTCTAACTTAAAAAAAATGGTATTATATGCAATTCAAATTTTTAAAAAGAAATTTGGTTTTAGTCTTTTAATTTTTTTAAAAATTAATTTTTTTATATAATTCATGAATTCAATCGGTTGTTAAATTTTAATAAGATAAAAGAAAGTATGAATATATCATAGTGTAAAATTTAATATTTTAAATATGAAAATGTGAGGTGTAATTGTTAAATTGATTAATAACATTTTAGAGTGTTTCTTCTATCACATTCAATATTCTCAATAAATATTCGAATATTTAAATTGATCAATTCGAACGTATTTGAGAAATAATTTTAAGATTCTTTTTTCCCAACTTCAATATCTTCAAATACACAAAATTATACATCTGAAATAATTAATCAAATGTGTAAAATACATCTATTGGTTACTTAATTTAAATAAAATACATCTATTGGTTACCTAATTTAAATAAAATTTGATTGTTTTTAAGAAGTCAGATAGAAAATAAGATTTCTAACTTAAAAAATTCAAAATGGGCTCCACCCAAAAAAGTGGCCCAATTAGAAGATGCAATATGTGATGCAGATTGCTCTCCAAACCACCTTATTTTTTCTTCAAGACCCCTCAAATTCTACCGGACGTTTTATATATCAATACTCTATAAAAAACAAACTTCTGATCGTAATGGTGACTAATTTTAAACATATCTGGGGACTACAGCGTCAGAATTTCGGATATGTGATTCATGGATTGTCACACTTGAATTGAAATTCTTTTGATCAACTAAACATAGACTCCACAATTTTGATTACGCGATGATTAAAAAATACTTCTTAAGTATGTATTTCGTATTGTGTTAAATATAAGCAAAAGGTTATATATATATATATAATTAACAATTTAATATAAATAATAAATTTTAATAGTTAAATAATTGTTAATTATTTACGTAATATATTATTGATTAAGTATGAAATCATATATAAATTTAACAATTGAATTATATATCACTAATTATTCTTATGTTTTTGTTAAATCCCTATACAGTTATGCATAAGGATATGAATAGTTAAACTTTAATAAATTTAAACAACTTTTAAATATCAATTATAACAAACCGCTATGATGATATACTCTAATGATAAATAAATAAATAAATATTTAAAAAATGATATATTTATTTAAAATTATAATTTTTAACTCATTTTTACTTAAATTTAAAAAATATATATAAATATTAGTTATATACTAACACGACTCGTTAAAAAAATGATGAATCTGAAGGCGGCGATTTTAAATTCAAAATGAATTTAGCACTTTGTATGCGGTAAGGACTCACATCAGCAATCTGCCCCAAATTAATTTCTTTTTACAAATTAGTTGGAAAGAAAGAAAAAAAAGATGAATCAAACGGTCCCATTTGATTCGGATCCAATTAGACGTGGGATTGAGGACATTTAAATGAACATGATTAATTAAAAATTTAATATCTTTTTTTTTATTTTTTAATATATTTTGTTGGATTTATTAATATAAACTAGTTTTTTATTTTATTATTTTTATGTATTAATTTATTTTACTTTTTATTTGATAAAAGAAAAACGTATTCCAATAACGTGACCTCTTAAAAAAAGGAAAAGAATTGTCTATAAATAATCGCATCTCCCATTAATGACTTACCGAAGGTCTAAAAAACTACAATATTTTAATATGTTAGTTTAGTAGAGTATTTTAATTGTTTTTTAAAAGCGGTATATGAGAGAGAAAAAAACCACATATACAAGAAGTATAATTAGGAAAGTATATTTTAATAAAAATAATAATAATTATTATTATTAGAAGAGTACATACAACATTACAAGTATATGAAATTAAAAGTTGAGTTGAAATATTATATTATATAGATTATTTATATATTTAAAATTATTTGATAGGTTGATATTGATATATATTACGATAAATTTTTTAAATATTTTTATAATATAATATTAATTTTGATTCATATCAATAATATATAAAATAATTTTAAATTTATATAAAAATTTATATTAATTCTTTATATTACATAATATTTTAATATCAAGGTCAAATTAAAAAAATATCTATCAAATAAAATATTATTAAACAATATAATATTAATACAATATTACATTAGTATAATTTAATTTTTTTCTCTAATGTTAATGTGAATTTTAAATAATATTTTCTCTCAAAAAATATGATCAACTTAAATAATTGTTTTTACTGTAAAAATTCACAAAATCTATAATATTTATATTTAAAAGTTAATGTAATGTCAATTTGAAATATTTTTTCTTCAAAAATATTGTCAACTCAGTCGAGTATTTTTTTTTATTATAAAAACAATATAAACTTGTAATTTGATTATTTAATTCCGAAATAAGCTAATATAGTTGGTAGTTTTGAATTCTTCACATTTCCAGCTAATATATTTGCAGTCTTTTCACATTATTTTGCAAAATACATATAATATTGCTCTTTTTCCAGAGTACTTGTAATTTTTTATATTGGAAATAAATTTGAAGTGTCAATCACTTTGCAAAATCTTGTTATATAGAGGGGATTTAGGAAATCCAAATTTAAATGATAGTGAAGCAAACTATCTTGAATTTATCACCTATTAATTGAAACAAAATCTTATTCATTTTTATTTATTGTTGAGTTTGAAATTTAATTTTTATCCCGCACCTGAACCACTTTATATATATAACATAACAATTTTAAAAGTAATATTTATTATAATTAATTTAATAAAATAATTATTATTATATATTAATAAAAAAATCATATTCATATAGAGAAAATATTAAAATTTATAATATATAAAAAATATTAGATAAAATAAATACTTATATATATATATATATAAAAATTAAAATAGTAATAATTTTATTGGCGAGACAGAATAAATATAACATTTTCATATTAGTTCTCATCTTTAATTTTAAAGAAAATCTACATTGTGTCTAATTTATGAGGACAAATTTAAACGAGTACCTATGAATATTTACAAATATAGGTTGCATAGTCATACTTAATCTCATAATCATTAAAA
>JBBPBS010001075.1:9616608-9666781 GCA_037974835.1 Cicer judaicum | reverse complement strand
AAAATTTAAATATTTTTCATAATTTAATAATTATAATTAATTAATAACATAAATTTTTTTACATTAATAATTTATATAAACTAAATTTAAATCGATTGAGATCATTTGATCCAAGTTTTTTAAATATTAAATATTTAAGTTGAAAACAAATCATATATTAATCTGAGTTTGTATGAAGTATAAAAAAATATGAGATTTTATAAAATACATAAAATTAAAATAAAATTTAATTATAAATATTGAAAACAAAGTATATTTTAAATTAATTAATTTAGAATTGAATAAAATATTAAAAATAAACGCTCTCTCAAGATTCCAATAATGATATAATCTATTTTATCAATAAAATAATGATATCTATTTGAATTTTCTTTACAAGAAAAAAATAACAATTTGTAAAGTTCCGTTGGACTTAATTCTTGTCGGAAGAAAAAAATATATATGTTTCTAAATAAATATGGTACTGCTCTCATGCATCTCAGCTTTAAATATTTTCACTAAAAAACATAAATATGGTACTGCTGTCATGCAATTTATTATTATAGATTTGTAGGGCCATATGGAATCGCCTTTACTTATAGTGTGCTTTCTTTTTAAACATTCGGGGTGTTGGTGGTCCTTGCGTTTTCTTATAATATAAATTATTTGTAATAAAAAAAATATCAGTATTGAATATTAGTCCTTTCAGATCACCAAGGGTTAGATTTAGGAAAAGCATTTATTGTTTTTTTCTCTTTTATTAAATATGTATAATAACATATTATTTCATTATTTAAAAATATATTGATTAATTTTTTTTAATCTTTTAAAAGTATATGTTTAAATAGTGTGTTCAAATAGTCGTGTCATTTAAAACTTCTTATAGATTTAATAATTTGTAGCTATTATACACACTCATTTTAATATTTATTTTTTAGTTTATTTTCATTCTTTACTTTTATAAATGATTGATTTTAGTTTTTTTCATTATATCTGTTTTAAACAACTATATTATTACATGAACTATTAAATTTTAATATTAAATTAATTTTAAAATTAAGTGTACACTCTTAACAACAATGAAATAAAAATATAAAGAACTTCAACAAGTGTTATTCATTTTAAATAATTTATATATGCTTAAAAGTAAAAAGAGTTTTCTAAGTACAGAATTATTACTAGGTTAAATTAATATTTTTTAATGATATTACATTGAATGCATATTGACAATTGCTATTTGCTAAAATGGATTATAATGACTACACATAACTATAACTTTTATTGTGATTATAAAAATAACTAAGATTAATCACTATTAAAAAATAAAAAATAAAATAAATATTTACTAAAAAATAAAAAATATATTTAAGTCTATTTTATATTTTCATGAACCTGCCCTGTACAATTCCTTAATCTGAAGACTAGTACTGTGCACAAATAAACTGACCTAAAGATATGGAAAATTTTAATTTATTTCGTATTCCTATTTATAATTTTGTTCTCTCCATTCAATAAATTAGTCAACGAGGCCACCATATATAGATCTCAATAGTATAATGGGACTAGTAAGGAAGTAATGTTGAGTTGCATTACCAAAATATAGTAGTAGTATACAAGTGTTGCACTGAAATTTTGACGTAGAAAAGAGCACCAATGATCGAATCTTGGTTTATTAAATTTGTCTGAAACGACATTTTCCTATCACTTTCCAAGTTGATTGCTCCTTTTGCATTGCAGCCTCATATTATTAACCTTTTTTTTCACACCTAGCTAGTTGGTGGCTGACATCAAAATAACGCATACAATTACGTCTGTGATGAGAAATTCCCTAACGACATAAATCGAACGATGGTGGGGGATCAACGAACCTGTGCAACATAAACTCCTGGAATTAATTAATTAATTAATTATTTAATTTCACATACAAAAATTATGGCTCAAGAACCACATTCTCCCAGTCTTGAACAAAAGTGGATGGAGACCGTATTGGAGTAAAAACGAACAGGAATCGTTGGTTAATTTGCTTTATAATTTTTTACGAATAATATTTTTTTTCAAACTTTCCAAGATGAATTTAAACTATTTTTAAAAAAATTAAAGTTATTTGTTACTCCCTACATTCCATAATATTTATTAATACTTAAATTATTTGTATTTTTTAGAAAATTAATTAATATTAGATGATGATTTATTTAGGGAAATTTTTTTACAAATAGAGGACTTGAGTATTTTATATGTAAATGACTATTTTTATCATGTTTGGTTGTAATGACTGCATCATCTCAACTAAAAGAAACACTTAAAATGTTGATGATTAATATATAGCATGGCAACTGTCACATTTCATTTATCCAAATCCACTGTCACATTTTTTAAAATTTTTTTTTTAAAGTATTGATATAATTATTTATACAAATATTAAATACATAATTCTTGTAAAATTTAAAAAGTTTGTTTCCAACATATATAATTTATTTATTGTCTGTAATTTTAATTTAATGCTGAGTTGTGGTATTTACTGATTTGTGTAAATTTATAAATCTGACCACTCAAATTAATTTAATTCATATTTTGATTAAATTCTTTGAGTTTAGGTTTAATTCATACCAATGTTTGATTTAAATAGAATATTTGACATTTTAAATATGTGGACACATGTATCCAACACATTTGACATAACATATATATATATATATATATATATATATATATATATATATATATTTTTATTATTGATGTATAATTATTATTTAGTTATTGAATTTTATTTGAAGAATTGTTGTTAATTTAGATAATTTAAGTATTTTGTTGTGTTTGTAGATGTATTTTAATTATCGAATAATATGTTGAGATGAAATTTTATAATTTTTGTGAGATTTTAGTATTTAAATTTAATTATATTTATTAAAATAATTTTTTATGACCTACAAACTAAATTAAATTCCGTTCAAGTTTGATATAAAAATTGCGAGTTGATAAATCAACTCAACCATAATAAATTTAATCGACTCGAATATCAAATTTGATCAAATTTAACTCAACTCAACTGATATTCACATCTAATTTTAAGTTAACTCACGTAGATTTTTTTAAATTTTAAATATTTTACTATCAAACATATATAAAACATTAGATATATTATTTTAAGTAAGAGTTTAATTTTCTTTAAAAAAGAGATAGGATAAATACTAATTTTTATGCGCCATCATCTAAATGTATCAAACATATAAAATTACAAGAATACACATAAATAATATCTTTAAATTTTTAAATAAATTTTTATCGTAGCACTGTATCTGCAAAATTTAACAATATTCAAAGAATTATTTATAACTTGATTATTCTAATTTTATGAGAATTAAAACAATTGATGAAAAATATTATGAAAACTAAGAATCAAAGCATTATTTTATAAATACTAAAAACAAATTTTGGAATTATAATTGGATTTGAAAATTTACTTAACTATTCAAAAATAATATATAATTAAATAGTAATAAATTAATAAAAAAATACTTGAATCCTGAACATTCAATTATTTTTCATAACTTTGAATTTGTTGTTAAATTTAAAAAAAAAAGGAATTTATAATAATTTTGAACATTCAATTATTTTTAATTGTATGGAGACTTTTTTTAGTTGTATTGAAAATCATTAAATGTTTGACACATTTATCAAAATTCTTCAATAAATGAAATAAAAAAGAAAAGGAGGAAACATTAATAAGTTATCTATTATTTATTGTAGTAATTTTGATTTACAATAATAATAAATTAATAATAGTAAGAGGTGAAACTAAGGAACTTCGAAGATTCTTCAGAAAATGAAAAGTGAATCCTAGTCTAAGTTGTCCGCGTGACCCAACGAATGCCACGCGCCACGAGTTTCCACCATCCAATAGCAGGAAGCCACATAAGCAGCATGAGGAGTTCCCGAATTGCGTCCAGGTTCAATGAACCTGAAAACTTCTCGCATTGCCTTTCTCTTTATATCAAAACCTCCTCCATCTATTACATTTCATAGAACAAAAAAACCAACAAATTCTACTATTCAATTTAGGAACATAGATCAATAGTGTTCATTCATTCTCCAATGGCCCTCGCCGTTACTTCTTCTTCTTCTTCTTCAGCAGCAGCAGCAGCAAAATCAACTTCCTTCTTCTCACGCATCGGATCTTCCTCCGATACCAAAGGTATTCCTATTTCAACGTTCATTTTTTTTAAACATGAACGGATTTCGTTGCTGTCTGTGGTATTTTTTAGGGTTTGATTAATGTGCGGGATTTGTCTGTTTTCAGTTTCTCAAATTGGTTCGTTAAGGATTTTGGAGAAAAGTCATGTTTCGAATGGTGCTTTGAATTTACCTCAAAGACGATATTTGGTGAGGCCTCTTAACGCTAAATCTAAAAGGAATGATTCAATTGTTCCTCTTGCAGCAACTATCGTTGCTCCTGGTGCGTTTCCTTGTTTCGTTATTTTCAAAATCCCCTGTTTTCAGGGTGAATTTTATTTGTAATTTCGTTAAATGAAGTCAATTAAAGCTTATTCTGATCTAAGGTGTGCGTGTTACTTGATTTGCAGAGGTTACTGAGAAAGAAGAGGAAGATTTTGAACAATTAGCTAAAAACCTTGAAAATGCTTCGCCTCTTGAAATAATGGACAAGGCACTTGAAAAATTCGGCAGCGATATTGCTATTGCTTTCAGGTTGATTTGATTATTCTTAGTATGTTTTTGAATGAATTTGTTGTATATAATTTGTTTATTGTTTGTGTTGGATTAACCTGAACATGTGAATGCTACCTTTTGAGTATGCTTCACATGTAAATGTTAGTTTCTAATATGAAGTTGATTTAGGCAAAGATAAGACACGTGCTTTCAAACTTTCTGTTGGATTTTGTTTTCTTTTCCTTTATTGATGGTGTTTTTGTGCAATTCTTGTGTCTAAATGAAATACAAAATCAGTTAAGAATTTGTAGAATTGATGTGAAGAGAGAGTAGTATATTCATTTACTGCTTGTAGACCTTTTAGAGGTTTGGAAGATAATTTTTTTTGCTTTATCTTATGAGATGAACATTTTGTTTAAGTCTTTAAGACAGCTTATGAAAATTGAGAATAATTTGCAGGGAATAAGTAATATAATAAATGCCGATTTCAGCTTATTTTTTTCCTAATAAGTACGATTTCAATTTATTCTTTATTCATAAGCTTTCCAAAGTTGCATGTATATAGTATTATGAATGGTAATGGAATCAATACTATTGTTTGACTAAGTAATGGAATCAATACTTAATTAAGTTGTTTACCCCAAATTTCTCTTTACTTGGTGGGTAATGTAATTATGTGCTATCAATCCGGATTTAGATTTTAACGAGTAGCTTTGTGTTTGCAGTGGTGCTGAAGATGTTGCTTTAATCGAGTACGCACATTTGACGGGTCGGCCATACAGGGTGTTCAGTCTGGACACAGGGAGACTGAATCCAGAAACATACAGATTGTTTGATGCAGTTGAGAAACGCTACGGAATTCGCATTGAGTACATGTTCCCTGATTCAGTTGAGGTTCAGGGATTAGTAAGAACAAAGGGTCTCTTCTCATTTTACGAGGATGGGCATCAAGAGTGCTGCCGCATTAGGAAGGTGAGACCCTTAAGGAGAGCCCTAAAGGGTCTCAGAGCATGGATAACTGGTCAAAGAAAAGATCAGTCACCTGGAACTAGGTCTGAAATACCTGTTGTTCAGGTTGATCCAGTTTTTGAGGGACTTGATGGTGGTGCTGGTAGCCTTGTAAAGTGGAACCCCGTTGCAAATGTGAATGGTAATGATGTATGGAACTTTCTTAGGACAATGGATGTGCCTGTTAATTCTTTGCATTCTCAAGGATACGTTTCCATTGGTTGTGAGCCATGCACAAGGCCAGTTTTACCTGGACAGCATGAAAGAGAGGGAAGATGGTGGTGGGAGGATGCCAAAGCAAAGGAGTGTGGTCTTCACAAAGGTAATTTGAAACAGGAAGATGGTGCCCATCCGAATGGTAATGGAAACGATGCCGCCCAAGCAAATGGCTCTGCCGCAGTTGCTGACATTTTCAACACCCAGAATGTGGTCAGCTTGAGCAGGGCTGGAATTGAGAATCTAGCTAAATTGGAGGACCGAAAAGAGCCTTGGCTCGTTGTGCTATATGCGCCATGGTGCCGCTTTTGCCAGGTAAATTCATATGTCCTGAACTTCAATATTATGTTGCCATTATCTCACTAATGTGCATTGCTTCATTTGGCATGATATTTCCATTCTCTAATAACATGTTTAATCTTCATTCTTACAGGCTATGGAGGAATCATATGTGGATTTGGCAGAGAACTTAGCAGGATCAGGAGTGAAGGTTGGAAAATTTAGAGCTGATGGTGATGAAAAAGAATATGCTAAGAGTGAACTGGGTCTTGGAAGCTTCCCCACAATACTCTTCTTCCCCAAACACTCTTCACGGCCAATTAAGTATCCTTCGGAAAAGAGAGACGTTGATTCATTATTGGCATTTGTGAATGCCTTAAGGTGATGATCAATGGAGCGAGTATTTTGCACGAGGCTCCGTCACACGATACCTGGAATAAGTTTATTCACCGATTTTGGCAGTTCACGTAATGTGGGAATGGCAGTTTTGACAGCAAAACGAAAATTCTCAGCTTGTATCTCTGTATAGGTTTAGATGATCTTCCGCAGAAGTAATTGTAGTAGTCACTGAGGTGGATTTGGTTTACTGTTTTTCTAGATGAGTAGACTTATGTTTGAACTATCTTGTTTCTCTCAATAATATAAGATCTTGTTTTTTGGATTCACCAAATTTTTATTTAAGAATATCAAACAAGGGAAGGAATACTAACTGCTAACCACAGACGAGGAAACTTTAAAAAAAAAAAAAACCACGGGCTTGTTTGATTGAGTTTTCTTTTTTTAAATTTTGAAAACTATTTTGTAAATTAATTTTAAGAAAGTGTTTTTAAGAAGAAAATTTTAAAAGCACCTGTTTGATCATTCTATTTCTAAAAACTATTTTAGAGATGAGAAAATGAAAAAAATTGTTTGGTAAATTTGTTTTTAAAATTTATAAAATGAAAATTTTATTTGATACATATATTTAAAATTGAATATAATTATTAAAACGAAGGAAATTAAAGATATATAATAGATTTGATTAAATTCAATGTAAAGAGTCGAGAATTAGTAGTATTTACTGTGTCATGTCATTTTGATTTATTATAAAACAATCGGCATTTAATAAAAAAATAAAATACTCTTTTGAATGATATTTTGAATGACAATTATAAAATATAATGAATAATATTCTAAAAATTTGATTTTGAATTTAAATTTAAATAATATTTTTAAAAATTTAATATGATCCAAATTAATATTGTTTAAATTATATCAGTTTTTTATTGATTCAAATTATAATTATAAAATATTAATTTAATATTATTACTATAAAGTTATATATAAGTAACAAAATTGAAATAAAATATAATGAATAATATTCTAAAATTCAACATTTAAAAAAAATAACATTTATAGATTATCTTTGGAATATATCAATTAGTAAAATAAATATTAAATTAAAAAAATAAGTAATATGAAAAAATTAAATAAACAAATAATAGATTGAAGTAATATTTTGTTTTTGATGGAATAAAATTTAGGGTGAGAGAATGGTGCTCCAGTCCAAGATAAGAAATACCTCAACATCATTGAACACTTACAAATGAGTTTTCATTTGTCTCGCTTCAATGATATCAACGAGAATTGTAGTTGTCGTTTTACTACTAAAGTTACATCAAAGTAATACCTCATTGATAAATAAAAAAAGTATATTAAAACCTTTATTTATATTGTTTTATTTAATATTAAAAAATAAATCTAAAATTTAATATGATCCGAACAAATTTCACAAAAGAAAATTCAAAATTCAATATGTATAATAATATTTAATTTTATATAACTTTTTATTTGATTTACAATTTTATTTAAATGCGAGCACTCATCATATGAATTTTATCAATTTAAATGTGAGCACTCATCATATCATATATCATATGAATACACATTCCTCCATCTCTCTCCCTCTCTATATATATATATTTAGAAATATAAATATAGTTGAATTTAAATACATATAGATTTTCCTTTTTATTTTAATTACTATAATATTTTTCTTGATAAAAAAACCACCATTACGATTAAGGCCAAAACAAATGCAAACTAGAGGATTTGCTAAGTCGTGTTCAAATTTGCAGCTCTATTTAATTGTTATTTATTTTATAAAATAAGTTGTAAAATATTACCATTACACCATTAATGAAAACTACACATTCTCCATGTGTTTTTAATTTAAAACAAAAATAGAAAATTAAAAAGAAAAACTAGTTAAAACTCTTTGTATTTTTTAATTTTTAAAACAGAAAATTAGAAATAGTTTCCAAAACTGATATTTAAAAATTAACATTTCAAACAAATTTTTAATTTTTAAATTATTTTAAAACTAAAATACAGTTTTTGAAAAGCAAATCAAACAGGCCCTACTTCACAAGTTTCAAAAGCAATATTTTACAAAACTACAGCTTCCGCCTCTTAATGGAAGCTTCATTTAAAAAAAAAAATAGATGGTAAATATAACCTTTTATTTTAAATTTTAAATATATTGATTTTCTTAAATATGCTCTTAATATTACTTTTAAGTAAACAGATGAGAAGTTATAATTCTATCATATTCATGTATAAAATACTATTTTACGTGTAATAATTAAATCAAATTTAAGTGATGTTACATGAAAAAAATAATTAAAATACATAATGGTTTGTCTTCGAGTAGGCCTAAGCCTCGTTCTAGAGAGTATTCATATAGTCACGTCTAATCAATTTAATCTATTGTTAAATAAAACTTTATTCCATCGAGTTTCCTTTTTAGAATCTCTAGATTTGACATAATACTTTTATTATTAAGGAAATAGTGAGTTGTCGAGACACACAATATCATAATTAATTGGAAGTCATACTGATTGTATGTATCCGTTTCTTGAAATAATTTTTTTTTGTCTTCATAGACTCATCACCACTTTGGTCGATATCTCAAATTCTGACCGGATAATTGGTAATGTACGTGGAAAATAAGAGTTTAAGTTGCACATGAACGTTGATATATCCTTTAGTCCATTAGCCTCTTACAAAGGGCTATTGTTTCATTAAATCAAAATGTTTAACATTACTTGGAAATCGAGGTTAAGAATAGTTTGTAAACAACTTATTCAATTCTAAATCCACTGAGACCTTTTATTAAGGATAAAACCATGAATGTTTATGTGCAAGACCTCAAAAGGGACAATACTTTGTACATGTGACTTGAAGTCAAAACAATGACACATCATATAGGGGTCGAACCTATGCCACACTTGAGGAATGATAGACCCTTTAGTCCATAACCTTACCTGGAGGCTACTGTTCTATCACACCAAAATAGTCCTATATTCTATGGATATCAAAGCTAAAGATAGTTTATAACTAACACTTACACTTCTCTACTTGTGAAAATATCTTTCACTGATGATAAAATTGTGAAGGCTTATGCACAAAATGTTAAAACGAATAAGAGTAATTCAAATGTGTGGTTTGAGGTCAGAACAATTGTGTAGTGTTCGAGAAACAAGGGAATACGCCACACACGACAGATTAGGGACAACTATTACGGTGTAAAAGCTATTGTTTTCATACACTAACAGAGTCTCATATTGCTTGAAATTAAGAGTAGTTTATAAATAAAAATTTAACTCTTCTACTAATCAAAGAATTATTGACTAAAAAAAAATCGTAAAGACTTATGTATAATATGACTCAAAGTAAACAATACTTTAAAAATGTGTTTAAGACCTAACCATGTCTCAAATAGATATTATGTTAGTGGCAACTGGCAAGGGTAGTAAAATAATTTGATTAATCAGCTTTATTAAACCATAATATGAAATTATGTGATTAATCAACCTCAATTAAGGTCTAAGCAACTTTGAAAGCATTAAGTTTCTACTAATTATGTTTAAATACTAGCAAATGTTTACCAATTTATACATATATTTAAAATTATGAGTAATGGCCATTAATAATAAGAATCTATAAGTAAACGTTTTTATTAAAAGAAAACATATTAGTAAAAACATATTTTTATTTGAAATAAAAAAAAAATATTAAGTGTCGTTAATCATCATTCATAATAACTAATAAGGGTCAAATTAAATAATAATCTTGCTTATAACAGTCTAGTCATGAAGGAGTGACAATTGACTCAAAAAGAAAAATGTAGGAGTAACACATTAATACTATTTCTTCTATATTTTCTAGGAACTAGATAATTATAAAAATAAACTAAAATAAAATAATATTCCCTTTGTTTTCAATTATAAACAATAATTGAGTAAATTCATAGGACAATTGTCTTGCTATAAGTGGGTTTTTGAGTTAACTATTATTCTAGTCAATAAAAACATACATAGCTGTTTCTTTAATATTTGATCTACAAAAATATCAAATTAATTCTCAAATTATCATAAGAATCTCTATAAAAAATAATTTATATCACAAAAGTATATAATTTATTCGTCAGAAGTTTCAAGATTGAAGTTTTCTTATCACTGCCATGGTAGTTGGTCGATAATGGAAAGTAGTTGGACCACACATC
The DNA here is from genome assembly GCA_037974835.1 of Cicer judaicum. Taxonomy (NCBI): domain Eukaryota; kingdom Viridiplantae; phylum Streptophyta; class Magnoliopsida; order Fabales; family Fabaceae; genus Cicer; species Cicer judaicum. The sequence goes on along the minus strand of JBBPBS010001075.1, from coordinate 9,656,088 downwards.
GCCAGAAAACAAGTTATGCATTCCAAAATCTAGTGTTCTGATTTTCTCCTCTCATCATCGATTTTACCTGACAAATTCAGGAAATTTATGAGTGTCGGTTTCACCAGAATTCAACGATGGGGGGATACTTTACACAATTCAGTGTTGTAGTAAAAAGTGTTAAAGCTAGTAGTGCTCTGCAGCACAGCACAAACACACTGTCATAGTTTCTTCATTCAATTGAGTCATTCACCTATGTCAGCTACAGCACCACCTTAATTCCAATTTCAAACCCAAAAACAAAAACACCAACAAAGAACCTTTCCACAAAACAATGCAAGAATGAAAAAGAATCAAGCTTTTTCCATCCAGTTATTTTTCCTCTTATTATCCTTTATCCCAATTTCAAACCAAATTCAAACCAACAAAGAAAAACAACCATTCATAGGAGTAAACATTGGCACAGACGTTTCAAATCTAATTCCACCAACAGAGTTAGTAACATTTCTGAAACAACAAAAAATCACACACATCCGTCTCTACGATTCAAACACCGACATTCTCAGAGCTTTGTCGGAAACCAACATCCACGTCATCATCAGTGTACCAAACAATCAGCTTCTCGCTATTGGTTCCTCCAACACCACCGCTTCTTCATGGATCCACAAAAACGTCGTCGTTTTCTACCCCAAAACCCTAATTACCGGAATTTCCGTCGGCGATGAAGTTCTCACCACCGTCCCTTCCTCTGCTCCTCTTCTTCTCCCTGCTCTTCAATCTCTTCACGCCGCACTTGTCACTTCAAATCTTCATAACCAAATTTACCTTTCGACCCCTCATTCTTCTTCCATAATCATTGACCCTTTTCCTCCTTCTCAAGCTTTCTTCAACCAAACACTTTCTTCTTCAATTCTTCTCCCTCTTCTTCAATTCCATTCACAAACAAATTCACCTTTGATGTTAAACCTTTACCCTTACTATGTCTTCATGCAGAACAATGGTGTTGTTCCTCTTAAAACCTCTCTGTTCAAACCTTCTAAGGATATGGTGGACCCCAACACTCTTCTTCATTACACCAACGTTTTCGACGCGATGATCGATGCCGCTTATTTCTCGATGAAGAATCTTAATGTTACTGATGTTGTTGTTCTTGTTACAGAAACTGGTTGGCCTTCAAAGGGTGATTCAAATGAACCTTATGCAACAAAAGAAAATGCTGATACTTATAATTCGAATTTAATTAAGCATGTTTTCGATCGTAGTGGAACGCCTTTGAATCCTGAAATCACTTCTAGTGTTTTTATATATGAACTTTTCAATGAGGATTTGAGGTCTCCGCCTTTGTCGGAGGCCAATTGGGGTTTGTTTTATGGGAATGTTACGCCGGTTTATTTGCTTCATGTGTCGGGGATTGGAAGTTTTCTTGCTAATGATAATGCTAATGAGACTTATTGTGTTGTTAATGTGGATGATGATGATGATGGGGGTGTTGATTATAAGACTTTGCAGGCTGCTTTGGATTGGAGTTGTGGACCGGGACGGGCGAATTGTTCGGAGATTCAACCTGGGGAGAGTTGTTATTTGCCCAATAATGTTAAGAATCATGCTTCTTATGCTTTTGATAGTTATTATCAGAATCAAGGGAAGTCTATTGGGTCCTGTGATTTCAAAGGAGCTGCTATGATCACCACTACTGACCCTAGTGAGTGTCATATCTATGACTCTGTTCTTAGTTATTTTTACTTAATTTTTAGAGTTTTGATGCCATTGCTCTTGAATTGATATGTGCTTGAAATTGAATCATGGATTGTAATGTGTTGCTAATTGCTTCATTGGAAATTTGGGATTTTAATTGTACATTACCTTTAGGGGTATGGATTATGCAATTTAGACCATATGATCAATATAACATAGATCACATTTTGATTTTATAAATCCAATTCCAAATACTAGCTCGAAATGTGAGTTGTAGTTGTTCAATCCAAATCGGATGGTTCAGATTGCAATTCAGATTTCAGACCGTCAGATCAAGGCGTGAGTTGTTAGATTAAAATCAGATCACATTTTGATAAGCTTTTGAGGGGGAGGTGTTCCAATTTTTCATGTAGTTGATATGAGTTTGAAATCCTTCATGTTTTACCAAATTATTTTACTTTATGATATACTAATTGGAGTTGATGGCTTAAGATATAGAAAAAGGCTTGTGCAAGGAAAACTTTAAAATGATTCAAAAATTGTATTGGTTCAAAATAGGTGCAAAATTTTGTTTGCCTTTCTCTTTCTTGTCTATTCCATGTGTAACAATTGTGATTAATGATATTTTTTTTACCTTTTCTTGTTGGGAATACCTTTGCAGGTCATGGAAGCTGTATTTTTCCTGGAAGGTATAAGATATAATACTGTCTGTTTAGTTTCCCTATTGGTTCTTTCCTTTTTCTTTTAATAAATAAGAACTTTATTGTTCTTCAAATCTGAACATTGGTGATTTTTAATTTCACTACTTGATTCTTTTACCTAAAAGTATGTTTTCTCGGTGATGTGATGCAGTAAAAAGTTAAGCAAAGAGACAAAGCAAGTAGTTAATTCTACTCAGTTAAGCAATGCAGGGAAGAAGTTGAGGTTCAAAATCTTTAGCAGCATCAAAATAAAAGAAATAAACAACATTTTGCACATATATTACTTTGTTGCTTTAATCACTATGTGGCTATTCCTTTTGTAAGGTGCAAATAATTTTTTCTTGGGGATTGGGAAGTAGGGGACTTAAGTAGGATTTGATTATTTTGATAATTCTTTTTGCAAAGGATGAGAGAAAAGGAATTCTGGTTGACCTAGTGTTCTAAACTTAGTGCTTAAGAATTAAGATAGTTCTTCCTTTTAGGAAAGTAGGGTGTATAATGTTCACATGAGTGAGGGAGGTAGGTTATTGTAATTAAATATGTATCTCTTGATATTATATTGGTTAATTTGTAATGTATGGGCATAATAAGAATGAATTTTCCTGTATGAATAATTTATATGAGAAGAGAGTGATAGACACAAGTATCCTTAATTTGTTTCCAAATTTTTATTGAAATGTCTATGAACTCAACATTATTGATATGTTATCAATGAAATGCCATAAGCTATTCACATAAAAAAGGAGGAAGGACTTTATTATTTACTTTGGATGAGTCAGTTTTGTTTGGACTCTCATTTTATTGATGATAAAACTCTCATTTCAAAAATAAATCACCAAAATGATAATCATTTGGACTTTGTATAATGTTCACAATTTTATCTTTTAAATATAAATATTTTAACTTAGTCCTCCACTTGGTAAAATATTTCTCAAATTCGTCATTCTTTGAGTAAATATTATTAAACGTCAAAAGACATGTTTGTTAAATGTAATGTTAGCAATTAAAATTGTCACTAACTTTGTAAGACGTTCACAAATTGATATACAAGAATATGAATATTTTATTTTAATCTTCAACTTTATAAAACGTTTTCCAAATACACCATTTTATGAATGTTCGTTACCAAATATTGTGGATGATGATGATGTGCCTCGTAAGTGTATTGTTTTCGGTTATGGTCATAGATTTAAATTTCGTGTCATTTTTTATCCTTGTTAACACTTCATATTCTTCTCTATGATATTGTGTATTGTGAAAAAAATAATTATTCTGTGTCTCACAAACAACACTGCACGTGTATTCACAAAAATAAATACTTGTTGATATGAAGTAATCAAACTATATTAAGGCTCTAGATAAATATAAATTTTATAAGCATCTTATCTCTTTTATCAAAAAATAACTCAATAAAAGAGGGACTACATACCAAACAAACCGATTTAAACCAGAATTACTACCATCGCTATTTAAAATAATAATTATGTACAAAAACTGAATGGAAGATGAAAAACCAACAGGTACATTTCTGCCTCTTCGAAGTGAAGGATGAGGAACAATCGATATCTTCATAATGAACAAAGTCGTAGGAAGAAAATAAAGTTCCAACAAAGACAAAAAAAGACAACAAAGATTATTTTGTAGTTTTCAATATTTTGTATTCTTTTCTCTATGGCGAGAACTTCCAATTACACATATCAAACAAGTCATCATTAGTTCAGTAATGAGTATTCACAAAATGAAGAAATTTAAGAAATATTTTACTACTAAAATTGAATATTCATATTTTTATGGACCAATTTGAAAATACTCTACAAAGTCTGATACTATTTTGGTTTTCAACATTACACTTAACAAACATATCATCAACGTTAATGATGTTTTGTAACAAATTATATAAAAGAATTAATTTAAGAAACGGTTTACAAAATCGATGACTATATTAAAATATTTATATTCTTAAATAGAGTTGTCAAATGAGTTGACCCTGCTCAACTCACAGATTTCAATAAATCCAATCTATTTTATAATGAGTTGCAAATATTTAACTGTGACTTTGTAACTATAGAATGTGAGGGCTTTAGGCAAGCCCAATCCTATTTCTTTTTTTAAAAAATGAATAAGTCAAATTTGTAAAATAAAAATATTAGATCTCCTAAGGTATATAACATATAACACCACAATAGACTACATGAAGACAACACTTGTAACAAGTTTAAGTGGGGTTTTAAATTTTTAGTTTTTAGGTGTTTATTTTTCTAACTTAGTGATTTTAGGTTTTATTAGTTTTTTTTTAAGTGAATTGAGGTGTGTCGATAAATTATAATAGATAGTTCTTTTGACAATGAAGAGACAAAAAAAATGAAGAAATCTCATTAATATTTAAAAAAATTGGTTTAAAAATGGGATATCTTGAAGCTCATAGAGTCAACTGTCCTAATCCCTTTTCCAAAGTAGGCCGAATCAATGGATCCAACAATACTCGACAATAAGACTCAATTGTTTTTGAACTAACTCTTTATTGTTGGACCCAAATCTGAAATGAAGGCAACAGTGTCTCGACCTTTTAAATCTGTTTCATTTTAACATCTCTACTCCCAAAGACATAATTGATAGCACCTTACAAATTTAAATACATTTTGTAGGTATATTCCTTATTTTAATGATGAAGAAATAATAAATGGAGTTTATTTTAAATAAATAGGTAAATTGGTCTCTAAATATGTAAGTGTCGGTCAAATTACTCCATCAACTTCGTGAATTGACAAATACACCATTGTAATTGTAAAATATACATAAAAAAAAATTATGTATAAACTTTTATCATTAAATATTTTGGTTTGACATTGTAATTGAATATATGACTTATCTACGATAATCTCACATCAATGTCATCTTCTCGCAGATAAATTTTGTTGATGAAATTTAGTTATATAAAAAATAAATTTGTAAATAATTGTAATTACGCATTAACTAATTATGTACACATTAATCAATGAAATGTTTAAATTTCATAGAAAAATTAGTACGAGTTGGAATCACATCGATAAATAATTAATGTGGAGGTGTCAAAAATTTAATTAACATATCATATTATAATTTTTAACTAAAATATTTAAATTTGAAATGTTTTTTTATTACTATTTAACGATTTTATGTATGTATTTTTCAGATTAAAAAAATTAATTAGAGAATAATTTAACTAACATTTACCATTTAAAAGACTAATTTACCTGTTCATTTCTTTATTTTAGATGGAGAATTGTGTTCTAAGATACGGTCAATTGATGAGTGTATAATAGAAAGTAAACTAACAAAGTTCATCATTAAATCATAAGTCAAAAGTTGGGTTAAAAAAATCTTTAGTTCATAAATGAAGTCTCACATAGATAATTATTTTCTATCTTATAAACTGATACCAACTTCAACAAGCACATAGACAGAACTCCGTTCAAAGCATGCAGTTTATGGGCAATAACATCAAAGCTGGTACATTTTCATCAAAGCATGTAGATTGGATTCAAAAAACAAATGCGGTGAGCGTGGATCAAACACGCGACCTTCAGATCTTCAGTCTGACGCTCTCCCAACTGAGCTATCCCCGCATTTGAGAATTACTTACGCATCATTCTATAAGTTGATCTATTGCTTTAATTTACGAACACTGTTTCGGTACGACGAAGCATACGAGAATTTGAATTCCGTCATAGCCCAAAGTCCAAACTAACAATTTTTCTTTATCTCTGACTTTTTTATGATTTATACATAAACTTATTGAACTAATTCATATTTATCCATTTTCGCTCGTTAAATATTGGAAAATAATTTAAAAATAAATTTTTTTAGTCTTATAAAAACAAATCAATATTGATAAAATCTTATTAACAATCAACTTTGTGACATATGTTTAGAATAATCCTCTTTTGATTTTTAATTTTTTTTTTATTTTCATATTGTTAGTATTTTTTCATTAAAAAAATATAAAAATAATATATAAATGTATATTTTGTTAGTTATTTTAATTTTTAAATATATATTTTATCATTTAATTTAATTTTTAAATATATTTTTTTAATAATTTGGATCCGTAAAATTACTAACCAAAAACAAATTTGATGATGTATTTGATTTTAATATATTCAATATTATAATAGTTGCACTGTGTACATTTAAGCAATTCTTTATTTTTATATAAATATTAATTAATGTTTTGATCATGCATGGTCTCCAAAATATTAATTCTTAGTTTTGCACTGTCCATGATATTATAAACATGTAAGTATTAATCTTTTGAATTTGAGTTTCTTTTTCCCCACCAATCACGGTATTTTGAAAGAGAAGGTCTATAATATGGGATTAATGTAAATTTTCCCTTATAACTCATGGTGACTTATTGTTATGGTTCTATTTTATTTAGTGTCAATTCAAATATATAGTTATTGAGTAAGTCGTTCGATCACTTAAGATAACTTAAAAATATGTGGATGTTTCGGTTTTACAAATTTATGTTTTATGTTGAACGGTAGAAATAATGACGAGAGAGGTAACACAGGGGTCCCACCATCTTTTTTAATCTTCGATCATCAACCAAGAAATAGAGAAGAAGTGTGACACATTCCAAATATCTCAAATTTTATTTTTATAATATGATAAAATGAGGTTGATTTTGGGTTAAATAAAATTTTAATTCTTACAAAATTATGATATTTATAGTTAATATTTAAACAAATTTTATATAATTTTAGTTTCTATTTTGATTTTATAGAGATTTTTTTAAAGATTAAAAATATTATTTTTTATAAAAAAAAATCAAAATAGGAATTAAATGAAAATAAATTCTAAATTTTATTTTTATTTTTTTAATTATTCAAATTTCACTTTTTTTTTATTAGAGATCAAATTTTTTAAATCTAAATATACTATAAGAATTCTCAACTATACCAAAAATACAGTTTTGTTATTCATAAATTTAACCTTTGCAAAAATTTTAAGGTCACAATTGTAACTTACTCTAACTTTTTGTACATAACCAACTTCTTCAAATTTTTGTGAATATGAAATTTTCTGGTTTACACACTGCAAGACATAGAAGAAAATCAAACATATTTACGGAGAAGAAATTCAGAGAGACTCAAGAAGAAGAAAATCACAAATGGAACAATATAAAGAAAGGGTTGTTACAATCTGTGATACCAGTTTGTTCAAGGTTTGTAACTTCCTCCTTCATATTCGTTTGCATTGTTTTGTTGTAACTTCCTCCTTCATATTCCTTTGCATTATTTTTAGGTTTTTTGTTTGTAACTTTCTCCTTCATATTCCTTTACATTATTTTTAGGCTTTTTGTTTGTACTTCTAAATGTTATTACAAACTGAAATTGCATATTCAACTTCTTTATATTTTTTCGCTGTTAAATTATAAATTTGACTTATAAAATAGAGACAAATTATGTATTATTCTTATTTCTATGTGAAGTTCATAAAACAAGAGGAAAAATGTTTAATTTTTGGTGGTCGCTTTCCGAATGCATTAGATTGATAACCTGGGGCTGATATGGGTTAACAATTTGAAATTGCATATTCAACTTCTTTATATTTTTTCGCTGTTAAATTATAAATTAGACTTATAAAATGAGACAAATTATGTATTATTCTTATTTCTATGTGAAGTTCATAAAACAAGAGGAAAAATGTTTAATTTTTGGTGGTCGCTTTCCGAATGCATTAGATTGATAACCTGGGGCTGATATGGGTTAACAATTGGTTATGAATTCTTATAGTATATTGTAGATGACTCTTTAGGATTAGGTGTAGTGTTACAGTAAATTTGATAGTTTTACCGCTACTATTTAATTCAATATTGAATATAATAATAATAATAATAATAATAATAATAATAATAATAATAAAGCGTTGTTAATTTATACTAGAGGCATATGCAATCAAATTTCATATATATTGGATAATTTTTTGGAACATTAGTAATATGGGAACATTATGCATGTTTTTATTTTTTTGGTTCAACTAACAGGGGCTTGAGGTGCATTTGCATTATGCATGTTGAATTATGTGTATACTCAACTAATATCGTTACTTTATTGCACTAATTATAGGAGAAGAAAATGAGTATTTAAGTTCAGATTCTGTTGATTGTTCAGAAAGTCATGGAAATGAATTTTTTGATATCCTTACACCTGAGTTTTTGAGCACATTAACTACCTCAGGCCTTCCAAACCACAAAATAAAACTAAAAGTTGGAACTCCAATCATGCTTTTGCGAAATCTTGATCAATCTGAAGGTTTATGTAATGGAACAAGACTTATTGTTACAAGGCTTGCAAATCATGTGCTCGAAGCAAAGATAATTTCAGGAAAAAATATTGGAAACTTGATATATATCCCACGAATGTCTATGTCACCTTCTCAATCACCTTGGCTTTTCAAGCTAATTAGGAGACAATTTCCCATAGTTGTTTCCTATGGTATGACAATCAACAAATCACAAGGACAATCATTGGACTATGTTGGGATATACATGCCAAAACCAGTCTTTAGTCATGGTCAGTTATATGTAGCTATTTCAAGAGTTAAAAGCAAGAATGGATTGAAGATTTTAATACATGACAAATATAAGCAGACATCATATACAACAAACAATGTTGTATACAAAGAGGTTTTCCGATCTCTTTGATTTGTAAGTATATTATTTTCTTTAATTATTCCATATAAAGATTTAACTATAGACATTAAAATCATTTAAATATTGTACTTTTCAATTACTTAATCAACTTTTCAATTACTTAAAAGTTGTTGCTCAATTATTATGTAATTCAATATTGTACTTTACACTACTCTATTGAGTATTCCATCATGGATATGCGACAATATTGCTTTACTATAATATACATAAATCTAATTTAACAAATATGCTTAGTTTTATAGTAAACAATACAATTAGCAATTTCGATTTTTTTGGGTCAATTTTTGCAATAGAAAGACAATTTTCAATCATTATTATTTTGTTGAGATGGATCGTTAACTAACATTGAACATGTTATAAAAAGAATATACTATATAGAATGTACTCGAACCATTAAAACTTAAAGTATATTGTTAACTCTATTTCTCATATTTTGTTATCTTATCAAACAATCAAAATATAATTTAAATTACATCATAAGATGATATTAATTGACATGCAAATTATGTTCCATGCCTTTGGTGCAGATTATGACATTTGATGCAAATTATGTTATATGGTGCTGGTGCAGATTATGACCCTTGGTGCAAAAAAATACAAGAAATGAAGTTATCTTTCAACATTACAAAAGTCATTGATAATACATTACTAATTAAATATCAAAATCCAATAATCAACGATTGATAATGTATGGATGAAATTTTTAAGGTAGATTTCTTTACATGTAAAACATATTTTAGTAAACTATAATTTATTATTATATGTCTTAATCAATGACATTCAAATTCTATTATTACGATGATTTCATTCTAACTTGCATGCTCATTGTCTTCAAAAATTGTTTTCTACAAATCAATATTATTTGGGATACTTCAATAATTGTTTTCTACAAATCAATTTTAACTCTCACAACGAAAACCTATCATAAATTATTTTGTTGTCATATTAATAATTTTAAGTACAACTAATATATTAATTTGATAATTATCGACTATAATAATTAACTTCATTGATTTTATTCTATTTATTATAAAAAATACTTAATTAAATAAAAATATATAAACGACGTACCACCCGTGCAACAGCACGGGTATTATACTAGTTTGAATAAAACTTTCTAAATGTTAACAAATTTTTAAATTTGAAGAAGACCTTCTAAATGTGAAAACGGTTTGAAGAAGACCTTCTAAATGTGAAAACGGCCTTGCATATATACCCCTGCGTTTTGCTCAATATACATTCATTCCTGTGAATAAAATTTCAGTAGTTAACTCCTTCATCTTTCTTTGTTGTCATTTATTATTGCATTGCAAAAGGTTTTATTTTTCAATTGAGTGCTTAAAGTTTGTAAACTCTAGTGAAGTAACTTCACGGTGGTCGGTGAAATATATTTTATATAAATTAATTATATTTAGTTGATTAATCATTAATTTATTTAACTTTAATTAAATAAATTTAGCTATTTACTTAATTAAGATAAAAATAAATTAACTGTGCTAAGAAATAAGAAAGTTAAATAATATAAGCTATATATTAGTTTTTTAAACTTAAGGATATTTATGTCTATTTACAAACTATTACATTTTTGTCTTATTTGTATTCAACCAAACAAGAGAGTGAGAAACCACACTTCTTTTACTTTTATTTTTTCATTCTTTCTTAATCTATTCTATTTCACTCACATTGAATATGTGGTTTGTTTTCAAAATATTTCTTAAATAAAAATAGGTAAATTTTGATTTAAATGATATCTTGTTGCATCAAAATAATTATCGACGCTTCAAAAATAAGATATAAATTTTGAAAAAAAAATTTAAATTTATTGATATTTTTGCTATGAACGTTGATATTAGTCCTTACGAAATTATAATTACTTATAATATTTATTTAAGCAGAACAAATTTAATTATAACATTTATTTATAAGAATATGATATGGATGGAAGATCAATATAGATAAATCACGAAATCAATTACAACATTACATTCATAACAAAAAATGGCGGCAAAAATTTATAAATTAGATTGATACTTTCTGATCACTATTATAAAAAAAATAAAATCTCAACATTTATAACTATTACAAACAAAAATTAATTATGTTTCATTCATTTAATATTATTATTCTAAATATATCGTTAATTTAATTTAAAATATTTAATGTTGATAATTAAATATTTAATATTTAACTTGTGTTTGACATTTGATAATTAATTATATTTAACTACAATTTTTTTATATTCATAAAAATAATTTTTTTTATAATAGTAACTAAAGAACATATTATAATTTCAAAAATATATTTTATAATTTACAAAATCTCAATACTAATTTAACTGAAATTAACATCCAATAACCCCATATGTTTCTCTATTGAATCAATCAAAATATGAAATAGACATAGTATTTCTCTCTCTGTCTCTATGAACGCGTGTCTAAACCATTTGGTTTCAGTTGAAGCAGTTTGTCATTTTCCAAATAGACTTTGAGTATGCCAGTGATGCCACCAATCTCAAACTGCTTAATAACACTAACTCACCAATGCTAACTCCCAAACAAGGTGTAAGCATGAGAGGAAACTCAGACATGTGAATATATCTACGTGGCAACACATGTTTTCGTCTCCTTGGTTGTTGAATTAACATAGCGTGTGAACGTGCGTGACCAAATTAAAGTATCTCAATTAAATTCTGAACCTAAATATAAGGAGCTTTTAGGAATCAACAAAATTTATTTGCCTGCGTAATGTATATTGGCTTGGCTTTATAACAAAGAGAGCGGAATACCGGAGCTATATTAATTGTTCCTTTTTTATAAGACATTCAATCTTGCTTATGTCATTCTTTTTGCCATATTTTGACCATGTCTTAAGTCCATATTTTCTGTCTAAACCTGCAATTTTCCTATTACTCACAAGTTTTCAGTTTTTACAGTACTGTAACACAACTATTCAATTCTACGGTCAATTTCATTTCTTTTGGTTACAAAGTTTTGGATTTATTTTTTTTTATAAATATTTTATGTTGACACAGGTACTTTTTTGAGACATTTATAATTACCCCTCTTTTTTTACTGGGATAAAATTTGAAAAATCAATTATAACATACAATAAAAATTTATATATAACTTGGGTAAATTTTGTATACCTATAAAAAATGTAGCTAGATATCAACGCCTATAAGAAAAAGTAAATACAAAAAGTTAAAATTATTTTAAAAATAATAAATATAAAAAATAATTAACTTCAAACGGTTAATTGTTGTGTATTATACTCAACCAAACTTCAAATAAAGTGCAATATTAATGTTCATCTATAACTTATTAACGGAATAATTTTAAATTTGAAGTCAAACCAAAAAAACTTGAATTTTATGTGCCAGCTTCCCTTGGCTATTAATTATCTTATCTTAAGAAATATGATTTTTCTTGAAATATATCTTAAGAAATATGTTAATCGATGCTACATCCCTCTCTAGATACAAATTACAATTTTTCATTTTTCTTGTCCCTTGTAAAAAGTATCTTTTAAATCTTTAAATATATTAATTAATTTTTTTGGCCAATATATTACATTTTTTTTACAATATAGAAAATATAAACTAATCTTCCTTTTAAAAAATAAACTTATAAATAATTTAAATCACCAATAAATCGAAATACTATAATTAACTATATGTAATAACAATAGGTGACAGATCAACTATCTTTAATAACACACGTAAGAGAGTATGATAATTGAAACTGTGTAAAATTATATGGCCATAAAAAAATTTAGCAGCAGTTTATTTTTAGATTTGATTTTAACAGAAGTTAATTTTGAGATCATAGATTCGAAGTTGATTACTAATTATATTAGATGTTTAGTAAAAATAAAAGATATTGTAAGTTGTTGAACTATATTTGTAATAATAAATAAGTATATGAGCGATTATTCTTTTCCTTAAGAGACAAAGAATGTATAGAAAAGACCCAAGGAATGTCTAAAGAAAATGATATCACAAAGACCTCAGTGATAGATAGCCTCATTCACTTTTTAACCTTTCATTTTCACCCAATGATGAAGGCATTTTTGAACATTTTTTTGGTTTCAGAGTTTCAGTGTCTGAAATTTTCCTTTTATCCATCGAAACTCTTTAGGACTAAACTGACCCTTGGAAAAAGGGGTACAAAAAAGCTGCACAAAAGGACAACAATTTCTGCTACACAACGTTACTTAGTATTTATTCTCTTTTGTTTCTTCATAAGACCACCTTCACCACTCTACCCCTCCTTTCTCAACAAAAAAAAAAAAAAGAGAGAGAAAAATCAGTTACAAATAAAATAGGAGTGTAATTCAATGAAGACTGAAATTGAAACTATGTCTTCATCATCTTCTTCTCTTATTAGCGGTGTTGTTGATAACAACACTTCACACTTGACTCAGGTACGAAATATCCACCGTCGTTCTCATTTGATTCAAGAGATGACTCTAAAATCACCTATGGTGAGACCTTATGTTCGGTCGAAAATGCCTCGGCTTCGTTGGACACCAGATCTTCACCGTTGCTTTGTCCATGCAGTTCAAAGGCTTGGAGGAGAAGACAGTAAACTACCTTGCCCTTTTATTAATTTTATTTTAACTCCTATATTTTTTTTCTATTTTAATTTCTCTATATTTAATAATTTCAGGTGATCCATCATGTCTTCAACAAAAAAAAACCTTAATTTTCTATTGCTAACATAACATTTAAATTTTCCATAAAAAATATAACATATAAATATTGTAAGTAAGCATTGGTATGTTAATTTGATTAATGGTGAACACTTTTGTTGGTTTTATTTTATCTGTTTGGATTTACAGGGGCCACACCAAAGTTAGTTTTACAATTAATGAATGTAAAGGGACTTACTATATCTCATGTTAAAAGCCACCTTCAGGTAATCTTTTTCTGCATACCTAATCACTTTTTTACATCTTGATTTTTCCTTCTTTTATGTTCTGTTTTTATAAGAAAAATAAAAAAAAAAAAAAATAGTCCTAAAATATTGAAATTGAAAAAAAATTGACAGATGTACAGGAGCATGAAACAGGAGCAGATGAATGAAGGTATGAATATTTATAAGCATGTGATAATGTGAGGGAAAAAGATGTATGCATGTTGTAAATGGAAGAAATAGGTAGATGAAATGTACATTAGACATATTGTTTGGTACAATAGAGGAAATTAGGTATGTGAAGATAGAAAAGATATATGTATATTTATGAGTTATGACATATTATAGGAAGAAAATAGAGGAACAAACCAGAGATAGTGGACGTCAGCATAACTGGCCTTCATATTCCCTATTCTCTATTCCGTGACTAACAAAAAGAAAAGTAACGTTAAATATTCTTCCAGATTTTATTCCTACAAAAAAATATTATTTCTGTTGGATTTCTACTCAACTTTCGTCGACATCTGTTTATTCACTCAAGTTTTTTCTTTTCTATAAACTTTGTTAGAGGTATAACGTTTTTATTAAACTAATATGAATTACCTTATTACAAAGTTTTATTTGGAAAAAGATTTCAATATATGTATGACTTTTTAGTAAATTGCTGAAATTCAAGGTTTTGACACTAAATACTTCTGACTTTTCTGAACCGTTATAACTTATAAGATTAATTTCTACTCAAGTGCTTACGTCACATCTTGTAAAGTTCTTTGCCTCTATTCAAGAATATGTTTCAATGAGATCTCGTCCAACCACGATCCTACAAACTAATGTTGCTCACTAAACAAGTTATATTGATTTGGGAGAAGATTTTTATTTTTTATTTTTTATTTTTTTATTTTTATTTATTTTTATCCGAGTGAGATAATACATATTATTAAAAATTCACACGTATAATTGTTAAATTTTAAATTTAAATTTAAAATATGATATTTAATTTAATAATTTTATTATTTTTTATTTAATATTTGTTATTTAAGCTAATATTTAAAAGCAAATGAGGAAGAGTTTTTTTTTTTGGTAATTTAAGAGAAAAGTTCTAATACCCAACATTGTAAATAGAATATTGTTGTGATGATTATGTAATTAAATATATTACTCAGAAATAAAATATATGAAGAAATAAAATAATTAAAAAATTTATATATTTTATCTTAATTTTTAATCAAATATATTAATTTTTCAACTAAAATTTTAACTTCTATTTTATTTCAAATGAGTATATACTATTTATGTGTATATCTGTGTATGCATTTGTAATTATTTGATTTTACATATTTGAAATATGTTCTATTATACATTAAAATAATAGTATAATAAAATATCTATTAAATTTTGAATTTAATTTTAATTTATAGAAATCGATAGTACACAAAAGTTTTGTATACACATTCAATTAAATTTATCATTTAGATATATCAAAATATTACAATATTTTTTTAAAATAATTACATAAACATTGATTAAATATTTATAAATTACTTTACACGGACAATAAAATTTTATAGATATAATATAGGAGATTGATTGCTATGCACCAATAAAAATCTTTTATGCACATCAATCTAATTGAATCATGTCATAATTCCATTTTATTGTGTTAGTTCTAATAGAATCATCTCCGCAAATATCTATATGTTGATATACAATTAGATGTATGTGTAAAAACCTTTACAGTTGCAATTTAAGTAAAACAAATAAAAATAATAATTTATAAAAAAATATAAATATAATAATTTGATAAGTATGTGTATTGTAATATATATTTAGCAGCAGCAAGGAAGAATGATATGGCACCATTAGGTTCCACAGTATCCTCTTCAGCTGTTGTTCCAAGCTGCTACCAACACAATACGGAAGATCTTGCTCCAACCCAAACTCAACGGTACATTTATTGTTACATCTCTCTTTTATGGTGCTTATAAATTTAGTGTTATGATTTTATAATTGTTCTGTTAATTATTCCAGCAATGCTTATGAGCCAGAGTCTAGTTACAATTATGGAAATCAAGGTAGTGAATCGATTATAATTGGTGACTGCCGTGAGCAGAAGATGCACACTTACATTATCTTCAAGGGTATTCTCAGAACCGACACTGTTCAAGTAATTCTTTCCTCTTTATTTTTTCTTTACAAAATATATTTATATATATATTGGTACAAATATTATTTTGATTTTTATAAGAGACGGTAAATTCAATCGTAATTAATTCAATCATAATTAATTCACATAAATTTGAATTTAAGACTAAACGTCTAATTTAATTATCTGTGAATTAAACTAAGGTTTAATATGTATGCTTTTCTCTATCTCATACTTAATATCAAAATTTCTATATATTTTATTAATATTACTTTTTGAAATTATGGTTTATGAATTATCTCTATTTTTTTTCCGACTAAATCTCCACAAATATTTATTTGTTATGATTTGAATGATGCTGTAAAAAAGTTTTCAGTCCTAGTGCATAGAAATTAATTTGAAGTTTAAAACAATTAATTATTCCATTTTGGTTTTCAGGCAAACAAAAGCGAGCATCAAAGAGGCATTTTACATCAATTCTTGACTCGGAGCGAGCCACGTCAAGACACAAATGATGTCTCTCTTGAGCTCACGCTCACCTGAATTCATGCTTCAAGCACATAATAAGAACAAACCTCTCACCCCTTTTTATGTTTATTTCTTTATCGTAGAACTTTAATGCAAAAGGTGCATAACTTGGAAGAATTTGGGACACCGATACTGGTCTAGTTAAGAACAGATATAATGTCAATTAGTGTGGACCATAGTATATGATGAATTATAACTGCATTTTTTCTTTGTGAATTCTAGCTTAGATGCATCTTATATAGAAACATGACCGTAGCTCTATTATTTTGTTTGTAGTATGGGATGTTGTTGTTCTGTTCTGACTAATTTATTAAATTGTTCTGTTTTTGCTGCTTGAGGTAGCATTCATGTTCTGAAATTTGTTTGGTACTATCTTTAAAACAAATTGTACTTTCTCTGGATTAAAAAACAACTAATTGCAAACTAACTAAGACTTATAGTTTTCTTTTGGCAACCAAATTTTATGTTATTTAATTAACAATACAATGTTGAATTTGTTAAACAATTGTATCATTTGAGAATTGTATCAAAAGGTAAATGTTCTTGCTTCTTTTTACTATTTTTTATTTCTCGTTTTTTTTTACTAAAAAATTGATATTCATTCAAATGGTAGAATGCTTCGAAGGTGAACAAAATAAATTTAAAATAAATTAAAACTAAAATAATAAATATACAAATAAATTTATTGTATGTATATTAATAATATAAAACAATAAAATATCTATAAATATGATAAGGTAAAAATATCTAAAATACTTACATCTTTAAATAGATAATGTAATCGAAATTAATTTTTTAATTTATACCAAACAAACAAGGTATTAAAATATTGTTTGATGTCTATATTATCCGTTTAACCTGGTCGGTGTCTGTAGGTATATTATCTCTATATCTATGACATTTATGTCTCACTAAAATCAACCAAAATTGTTGTAACGAACGATTTCCTATAATGTGCTCCCTATTTAGCTGGGTTCCATCAACTCACTTCTCAAACAAGATTTCATAACCTGGCTTACATGAAGGATTCTGCTATTTTTGATTTTTCGAAGTTGAGCTTCAAACATTTGAACTTTAATTAATGATGTTATCCATAACTAATTAACATAACTGGGTTTATGAGAACTACTTTCAATACACTAAAATATCTTATACTAAACAAATATAATCATCATCTAGTTAAGAATACCATACAGAAAGATCATAAATATTTAACTTATCATACAACTAGAAATAAATTACTAGCTTATAGCTTCATCAACTCAATCACGAGTAGAAAATTGAGTTTTTCATACAGCATATTTAAGTCGTTTAAGTGCAACTAAATTTAATAAATGAGGCGGAGGTATATTTGAGTCGGTTGTCCATATAAACGAATTAATAAAATATGGTGAAAATTTTGTAAAGATGTGACTCAAGGTTAACACGGTTATATTGGCTACCAAATTAAGAGATATGGTAAAAATAAAATTAAAAAATTAATATATCCAATCCTACATCGTGGCTAAATGGGTTATTTGGCAAAGTATTTAATAAAATGAGGTGGTGACTGTAAATATTTAAAATTTGTTTAATACAGTCCTTTTGATAATCAACTAAAATAATACTAATGTTACTCCCTGACTAAGTCTGTTGTTTAAGTAACGATTTAACAAAATGAAACGATGACAATTTTGTAAATATTTAAAACTTGTTTAATGCGATTACAACAAATATAAAAGATGTCGTGCATTTAGCGTTTTATCTTGCCGCTCCCATAACATATGCACTCTAAACATCTCCCCTTCTATTCCTAACCTCTACATCGTGAAACACTTACAACTTGAATTCGACTTTACAACCGTTGCCGTTTTATCGTCACCAAGTAGTATGTTATGCCATGTTACAAATGATGAACATCTTAACTGGTATTGCTATTTATGGATGCAAGTACATAAATTTTTTAAAAGTTGTTATTGATTGTGTTTTTGTATGTTCGTATATAAAAAATTATAAATTGTTATTGATTGTGTTTTTTTAATATTCGTTAATAAAAATTAGGATGCATCATTTCATCCGGATCAAATTAAAGAGGTTCAAGAACGTTGTGTGTATTTTATTTTAGAATTACTCAAAGAAAATGGCGGTACTTGAATATATTTATTGAATATTGCTAAATGTGATTATGGAATTTTGTTAATTGACATCTATAAATCATTTTTCGTCTTGTCAAGAGTAATCAGAAATGAAAGACATCTTCTTTATACCCTATATTTTGTATGAACTTCTATTACGGTATATTTTGTCTATTATATGGTTATATAAAATTGTGGTTAAAAGTAAAAAAGTTTAATTTGAAATTTAATATCAAATATTGTATTTATGTATGCATGGAGCATAAAAGAATGAGAAAATTATTAAGAAAGAAAATATATTTTAATTTTATCTATTAAGTCTGTTGATCAAAAGAACCGACTTAAAAAGATGATCTGTTGAACTGAATTTATGATGTTTAAGTCGGTTCATAAAACTATTTAAAAAATATGTTTATTATATATTAACTCAAACACAAAACTGACTTAAAATACACATTATAATCGACTTAAAAAGATAAAATTCTACTAGTCAATTTAGATATTCGGTTATATAACTAGTGTTTATTTTGTAGACCATAACCTAATATCGTGGAGGAAAAAATAAATAACTCATAACCTAATATTGAGTACTGATTAATCCTTATGGTACATTGGTACAATTCACCAATGAATAATCATGACTTAAACTAAGGTTTAATAATCCACATTTATATCTCAATCATCACTTAAGTAAACATTAACCGTCACGAACACCAGATTCCGACTCACACCTAACCGTTTAACACAGCTAATTGATTATCTACTAAATAATCAGTTAACTAGGCCATTAAACCATTATCCATTATAAACTAAGCCATTATCTAATCCGGCCTTGAGGATCTTGTAGGAAGGTAATTACTAACGGTAGTACATATAAGTAGAAATAAATTGCAAATTAAGGCTCTCTTTCTCACTACTTTTTTTTATTTTAAAAAAACTAATTATTTACATATGTCTGTTACAATAAAAAAATTGAGTTTGACAAACTTTTAAAAAGCTGGTTAGGGTAAATTCTCTTCAAAGTTTTTTTCAAAAAAAGTAACTTTTATCATAGTAAATAAATTTTATAAAAATCTCTAAAAAAATATTCTCTAAATTTTTTTAATAAATAAATATTAAAGATTAATTTGTTAGTGTGCAGACAAAAATATTAATAGCAGAGTTCAAACTCTAACCTCTTTTTGAATTTTCTTTTGATATTACAACTCAAATCACCTAATTAAACATTTGAAAACAAATAATATCAAAATTATTGAATATCAAAATCCTTAATGATATACAACAAATTAGGGCCCCTAAAATTAAATGAAATCATATGCTTTTTTATTTTTTATTTCAATTATACTCCAACACTTGTTATTAGAAGTTTATGAGTTAATAAAAATTAGTTTTTATTTTAAAATAATTATCTTTATAATCAGTTGTTATATGCAAAAAAATTACACGCGGTTATTGATTTTATACAATATTCTCTATAGTCACTATTATAAGAAAAAGAAAGTCTTAAATATTGATCTTTATTATAAATAAAAGTTAACTGTTTTTAATTCATTAATGCTGTTAATCTCAATGCACAATTCATTTAATTCAAAATATTTAATATTAATAGTTAAATACACGATATCATTAAAAATAGACAATTTAATTAATTTAAATTATGTTATATATTAGATATAAAAAGTTAATTGTATTCAACTATATTTTTTAATATATGCAAAATTAGTATTTTTTTTATAACAGTGACTAGATGAAATATATCTTAATTTCGTTAGACAATACATATTTCATGCACAACCTGTTCGTTCACAATTTGTAAGCAGTGCAGCTAGTGTTTGAGCACGATTTACATGGATCAACTTCACAATTTTGCTTGAATAGGAGATCATCGATATTGGTATAAATATTCTATTTGTGTAAATAATTTTTGTTAAATCACATAGCGTTGTGTTTCTAATTAATAGTCATGATTTCTAAATTGTTTTTCCTTTATTTTTTGGGTTCAATTACCTGTCTAGCCAGTAGTTTCAGAAAGCTCGGTGGAATTGGTGAAGAAATGAAACTTCTTCCTCATTTGCATAGCTATGGTGGTGGTAGTGTTGGAGGATATGGTAGTGGAGGACCTAGTTTTGGTGGTGCAATTGGAGGTGGATATGACCATGGAGGATCAAATGGTGGAGGAATTGGGGGTGGAATCGGAGGATCTAGTGGCGGAGGTGGAAGAGGAATAGGTGGTGGAATGGGAGGAGTAGTTGGATCTAATGGCAGAGGCGGTGGATATGGAGGATCTGGAGGTGGGGGAATTGGTGGTGGTTATGGTGGTGGAAATGGAGGATCTGACAACAGAGGTTCAGGTGGTGGTTATGGTAGCGGAGATGGAGGATCGGGTGGTGGAACAATAGGTGATGGTTATGTTGGCGGGAGCATAGGCTTTGGCAGTGGAGGTGGGGGTGGGATTGGAGGTGGTAATGGTGGGGGAAACGGAGGATATGGAGGTGACAATGGTGGTGATGGGTTAGGTGGAAACTTTTTCAACAAGCCACCACCATGACGATTATACAAACATGTATTATTTGTATTAGTGATAAATAGTATCGATAATTTTCTTTTACTTTATCAGTTTAATAATAAAAATCAATAATAATATTTTGTAATGTATAAGTTTTAATTATATAACAAATAATTTGAAATTTTTTTATATTTAAATTGTTTAAAGAAATTGGAGTGATTGAAATTTACCAAAAAAAATTACATGAAATTTGGAGTACAGATAATACTTCACCATCAATATAGAAGAAAAAATAAGTATGGCAACATAGCTTCCATTCTTAGATATATTCATTCGAAAAATTCATTTTAAGGCGACGTGGGTTTTAGTTTTCTCTAGCTACGGAACGTGGTGGGTTAGTAATTTTTATTTTTATTTTTAATTTTTTATATTAATTTATTCATTTTATTTAATACTTTTTATTTATTATAAGTTTTAATCTTTTTCAGCACAAAATATGATTTAAATGTTTTTTTATTTTCTTATTATTTTATTATATAAATTATAACAAATATAACTTTTAAATATAACTTTTAAGATCATATTCCTTTAGAAACGAACATGAAAACTGAATAAAAGCCGCCCCAATCAATCCCGTTGTCATATCTAAATATCAAATTATCGTAGTTTTTTAAATTATTTCAATATCTCTTATCACTTCTTTAAAAGATTTTGATCTTAATACCACTCGATTATTGATTAATCACCTTAGAGTTTATATAAATGGTTCTTCATTATTCCATTTATTTCATAATATAATAAAAAGTGAATAAAAGAAAGTGAATGAACATGATTTAAAAATTTGACTAGATATATCTATTTTTTTTTATATATATTATGAGGTACAGAGTATTAACTAATAATTCTTTAGCTTTGTTATTTAGAACGTGACAAATTTTAATTAGAAGCACCCGCAGACATTAAAAGGAAATATTGTGCTCCAACAAGCAATTATCTTTCGAGTTTAGACACAGAAGAACTCAAAATCTATATACAAAGACATTAACTTTTCTGCCCAAAAGGAAAGCATAAGCATCCGATGCCCCCATTCAGTTCTTTAACTTTAAAATCATTTTTTAAACTTTTCATTATAGAAATAATTGACTTTACCTCCAAACTCCATAAATGGATAATCAAATAGTCAATCACGAAAACTAAAACTATAGAGGACATTAAATTCGAGTACATTTCCTAACTAGGAGCTAGCATATGCATTTATTAATTAAAGAGAGAGCAACTTATTTTGTCCCCAAAAAAGCAACGCATTTTACCTTGCAAAATGAGTTTTATTATCAATAACTTATTAAAATTTAAAGATAGATATAATAGATATTAGTATATCATAATAAGTTATAAATTTACTAAAAAAATATAATTTTAATTTTATCTTGTATTTATTCAGTTTAAATGAGTTAAATTCCCTAAAATTGAAATCAAAATAATTGGTGCGATACAAATTTGAGGGATTAAGTTTATCGATTTTTACAACTTTAAGAACTAAAAATGCTTATTTAGTCAATAATGGTGACTACTTTTTAAATTAACAAGCTAGACAACTGTCATAAACTTTGATGTTATTAATAAAGTGATGAGAATTTTGGAGCATGCCTCAAGTGGGGGATATGTTTGTATTTTGATAGGCGTACACTTCAAGTGTCTAAACACTCTAAACTAAACCACTATCAAAAGGAACAAAATATTGCTAACTAAAATTCAATACTTTTAATTCATCACATGGCATCCACATTGCGCTATTCTTGCATTAATTTTACTAATGTCCGAACACTAAATTAAGATAAAATTCATACGAATAATAATTTAAATCATAAAATTGTTCAAGACAATAATCATTAGATATTTACATTATTGTTCTACTGCGAGTAATTAAGAAGCTTTTTACAAATATAATTTGTAAAGTAAAGAAAATAAAATAGGCAGAAAGAAGTGAAGTTATATAATAATCGTTCAAGGAGCAGCAAACTTGTTTAATATGAGGAACCTCTTTTTTGGTTTTTTTTTATGTAAGTAAAATTTATGTATCTCAGTAAATTACACATTGAATAAATTCAAAAAGCCAGTCGATATATACACTTATCAATCATTTAAGCGAACAAACTTAAATACTCTATTAGATATTATCTTTTGAGTATCATATTTTGATATTAGTAGGAGAATATATACTTAGCTATACCAACTCCACTACAAATAATTAATAACTACTATGTTATAATGCTATCTAACTGGAGGTTCATTAGATTAAAACACCACAACATATGAACCAATAGTTGTTTAGTATTTTCTGTCGGCCATGGTTGAGCAATAAGAGAGATGAATGATTGGAGTTGAATAGATTTGAATATGTTGAATTCTATAGCACATGACACTTAAAAAATATGCATGTGGGGTTATTTTGGTGCAAGTAGTTGTCTATATAAAGAGAGCATTACAACAAGAGAGCATTACAACCAAAGTTGTTTAAAATCGATGGGTTTTACTAATGCAAATTATTTGCATTTGGCATTAATTGTGTGGTGCAGTCTTTGTTATGGGAGATATATAGATGGTAGCAGTTTTGCTGATCCTACTCATTGGAGGTCTACTGATGATAACGATGATGATGAATGTTTAAATACAAGTTGGAGGGGATGTGGGAGTTTCTCTGGAAATGGTGGTAGCAATTCTAAGAGTGATAATGGCAATGCTGTTGAAGGTGGTGTTGGTGGAGGAGGAGGAGAAGGTGGTGGCATTGGTGCAGGTAATGGTCATGGTAGTGGTTTTGGTGTTGGGGTAGGGTTTGGAAATGTTGGGGGTGGAGGTGGAGGTGGTGGTGGTGGAGGAGGTGGTGGTTTTGGTAGTGGAAGGGTAGGACAAGGTAGTGGTTTTGGTGCTGGTTTTGGAATGGGTGGGGGCAATGGAGGTCGGCGAAATGGTTTTGGAGCGGGTGGAGGAATGGGAGGTGGTGGCGGTGAAGGTGAAGGTGGGGGAGTAGGTAATGGAAGAGGAGGAGGACAAGGACATGGTAGTGGTTTTGGTGCAGGTGCAGGTGCAGGAACAGTTGGTATGGGAGGGGGAGGAGGAGGTGGTGGAGGTGAGGGTGAAGGTGGCGGCAATGGAGGTAAAGGTTATGGTAGTGGTAGTGGTAGTGGTTTTGGTGCAGGTGTAGGAAGTAGTGGGGGAGGTGGGGGAGGAGGAGGAGGAGGTGGAGATGGGGGTGGAGAAGGTGACAATGGAGGAGAAGGTTATGGTCATGGAAGCGGTTTTGGTGGAGGTACAGGTGGTGGAATGGGAGGCGGAGGCGGAGGCGGCGGTGGTGGTGGAGGAGGGTATGGGCATGGTATAGGTACAAGTGGAGGTGGTACCAATAATGGCATGGGTATTGGATTTGGCATGGGCATGGGTTTTGGTTTTGGAATAGGAAGCAACGGAGTAGATGTCAATGGTCTTGGTGTTGCCAACGACCCCTAGCTACACTCCAAAAATTTGAGACATTTATTTTCTCTATTGTGTGTTCCATCATATTTTGGGAGTATTTCTTATCACTTTGCTTATCTTGTTCAATACATCAATAAAATTTCATAAGTCTAAATAATAGTACTATTTGTCAAAAAAAAATTCTCGTCAGTTTTACCATCTAATCAACGTAACGTGAATAACTTCTAAATCATTATATTTGACTTTATATTTATGTTAGTAGTGAATAACCAATATTTAATAAAATTATAATTATCTTTTTTACTTATCATATTATTTTAATATGAATAAAATTATTTGTAGCTTGTACACTATACATGGTATCTATTTCCTAAATTCCTGGAAAATACGGACAACTAAGTATTGGAATAATTTGACCAAGAATAGTCAACACATTATATCTCCTTTTCTATTAGTCAAAACAAATTAATTTCTCAACAATAAGGGCCACAAAATAAAAATAAAAATAAAAAGGATCAATGAGTTTGAACTTTGAAAGTATAATCAAAATTAATTGAATCAAAGAATTGTCAAGTTAGATTTACAAGAAGTAAAAAAAAAAAAAAAACTTAAAAAAGCTTGCTAGCAAATTCATCAACAGTAGTCCCCTCAACACGAGAATAAGCTGATTTTCTAGCAAGATCTCTTAATTGTGACAAACTTCTTCCCAATTTCAAAGCCAATTTAATTTCAAACAACTCTCCATTCTCTCTTTGTTCTTCATCTTCCTCTAATATATTATCTTGAATAGAATTTTGCATCATTTGAAAGAATCCACCACAGCTTCTATACATTTCAGAAACCATCCCAACTTGTCCACCATGTTCAAAAGAATTAACAGCAGTAGCCAATGCTCCAGCTATAAGAGGAACCATAGATGTCCATGAACCTTGACCAACAAATGTGGACCCCACTGCTGCAATTCCAGTTAATAAAGGCCCTGCAATTGCTAATGTTTTATTAATCTTCAACACCAAGTTTCCTAATCTTTCATAATCTTCCATGTCTTTTCTCTTCATTACTTCTAACACATCTTTTACTTCATTTTCTAACCCTTCATTCCATCCATTTTTCTTCCAACCCTTTTCTCTAGTTTCATTATTTTCAAACTTTTTGTTGGTTTTCTTAGATGAATTTTTTGAAGGCCACCAAGTAGCAGGTTCATATTTTTGTGGGAATTTTTCTAGCATAACTCCGAGTAAAGGAAGTGGATAAGCTCTATCAAGTGCTAATACCTTTTCAATAGTTTCCTTTATATATACCTCTGAGGGGTTCCCTAATGCTAGTGTGGTTTCGATGTGGGACTCAAGGCTTTTAAACAACCTTGTTGCGTTTCTTTGCTCTTCAGCGAGTTGTGAAGGTTGGATTTTGTTCATGATTATTAACATACCCGTTGAAGCTGAGAACAATAGAGCGGAAGATAATTTGAGAGCTAAAAGTGGCGCGCCGGGGCCGCTTACGGCTGCGATACCCGCCATGGCTGAGGCGGTGAGAGTGATCATGTTGATTGAGTTTAAAAGAAGGGTGTTCCAATTGTCGCGTTGTTCGCCGATATTTTGATGCATTTCTATTCTGTCGGATACGGATTCTAGAATTGCATAGAGTTGAATTGTGGTTTTTGATGGAGTTGGTGAATTGTTGGATGATGAATGCTCGTTTTCTTGGATTATTATTGGGATTGTGTGTGTGAAGCTGTTTAATTCTTCGAATAGCTTTCGACTTGGTCTTGTTTTTGGTGAAAGAGATTTAGGGAGTTTTGGGATATGGAAAGAGGATTTGATCATTCTTTTTGAAGAAGAAGATGATGAAATAGAAGAAGAAAGCATTGATGAAATTTTTAAGGAAGCCATGTGATCTTATGAAAAGTTAGATAGATAGATAGATCTAATTTGTTGTGTCTTGTGTGTGTTTAATTTGATTTGTGTTTGTGTTGTTGATTTTGTGATGGTTGAATTAGGAAAGTATGTGGATTGTAATTATATATAGTAGGTGATGTGTGAACAAGAAGCGAATGGGTCAGATATGGAAAATGTTGACTAGGTGTTACTAGTTGACTTTTTAGGATTTTCATTAAATTCAACTATTTTTTTTTTTGGTATAACATTGAAATCAACTATTACTATTGTTCAAACATTTACATCTCGTACTCGGTCATATGGATACGCTGATTTACATTACGATGCATATTTTGTGAACTACGAGATAAAAGGCTTAATTTTCAATTCCTTCCTCGTGGTTTGTATTTTTTGAATTATAAAATAGTATTTGCTTGTTTACCAAGGTTTATTACTATGAGAAAAAAAATATTACTATATATGTCATGAGCAAAGAAGATGCCTAATTTAATGTAATTAGTTTGACTGCCGTTTAATATAATTTTTAATTTCCATTGGATATTAAAATTATTCACGAAGAAAATAAAATATTGATCATATATATGTAACTCAACTTGTTAAATCTAATGACGATAGTGACATTTTGTTTTGCTTTATCTGTATTAATGTAATTGTGTTATCTATTTTCCTCTACGTTGTCAAATAAACATGTAAAAGATAATATGTAAACGAAAATATAATCCTTAATTAGTTTGTTGTGAAAATTCAGAGGAAAACAATATTTAAAATTGCTCAATAAAACACCGTCTATTTTCTCTATGTAATAGCATTATTTATTCTTCCTCCGGACTTTTCTAATGAAAAGTAGTTTTACTTTCCATTAAATAACTTATAATTTTGGAGGACCGTATCACTTTTTCAGTTTAAGAAGCCGTTTTTTAAGTTTGAATTGTTTTTGGGCTGATAAGCAAATCAGCTCTAATATTAAGATTTTTAAAGCACGCGTATATGTCCACATGCATTGAGGTCTAATATGAAGCTTATTAAGACATCTCTAATGTGAGGTTCTTCAATGGTTTATAAATCTAAGAACCACATTTTAAGTTCTTTACCATTGAAATTTGGCACAATAGAAAATTAGCTTGTCTACAAAACAACGTTTCATTATCTTAAAATATAAATATGTGAGATAAACTGTTAATTAGACCTTTTTAAAAATGTATTAGATAATTTATAAGATTTATTTTCGATTCTTATAAATTGATCAATATTAGAGTAAAAATTGAATGACTTCTTTTATCTAGCCTAACTAGAATTAATACTACATGTATCCTATTATATATAGTCCCTTAATTGATACAACTAAGTGTACGAGCCACATTTGAGATTGAGAGGTATAGAGAGTAGTGAGGATCCACAAAGCCTTAACAATGTACCTCTTGGACTACTCTGTTTGGATTCCATGTTAGCACCTAATTAAGGAATTAAATTCATTTATTCTTTTCGATTTCGAATATAAACAATGTAAAGTCATATTTTGTAGAATAAAGTTTAAGAAAAAACTAAATTAATTATAATATTTTTATTGCTATAATATATTTAGAGTCACTCTTTACTTAACTTATATTTTATATATTCTCGTAGAACAAATTTTCATGAAGAATAATTTTATGGAATGCAATTATTATTTTTATTATTTTAAGAAATATTTTTATAAATAATATTAATTATTTTTCTTAATTAAAAGTATTTTTTATAAGCAAATGTTGGTAAATTGGTTGTTATACTAGTTTTTTATATTTAAAATCGAGACCTTATTTTTTAAATTCTTTCGAT
Source organism: Cicer judaicum (assembly GCA_037974835.1). NCBI lineage: Eukaryota > Viridiplantae > Streptophyta > Magnoliopsida > Fabales > Fabaceae > Cicer > Cicer judaicum. The sequence goes on along the minus strand of JBBPBS010001075.1, from coordinate 9,627,631 downwards.
GCCTTTTATCTTACTAAATATTAATTTTTTTTATGTGGAACATTTTTCTTAAAAAATGTTATTGACAAATGTCGTTAAAATAACAGAAGTTAGTTAGCTCCTAACTAACCAGAAATTCTTTGTGACTAGAAGTTGTGTAGAGATTGTGGTGGATCTTTTTAACTTTTGGGAGAGATAGTTGAAGAAAGCATTGATGTTGCAAGATTTCTTGTTTTGATGTGTTAATGAAGATATGTGTATGCGTATGTGTATTTATAAACTAGACAAGATGCATGGTGCTAAGTAGGGGGAGAATTAACATGTTGATTGGGTCTAGCAAAATAAATATATTGGAGCCATGGAATTAATGGACTCACCATCATGCTACCATAGTACTTTGTCAACAAAAAAAATAATGCTACCGTACAAGTGACGTTAAGATTATTATTATTAGCAAACTTTGAAATAAGGTCTTCATAAAAAAAAGAGTATACGTGGTTTTAATATTAATAACGATATTTTATTATAATTTATTTATAATATATGAGATGAATTTTTTAGTTTGTTTTGTTGGCAACTCACCCTTTTACATGTTGTGTAATAATAATTTTTTAGTAAAATTGTTTATATTTTTATGTGATATCTCTTACAAACATCTTTTTATTTTTTGAAATTTTGTGCATAATATACGTTAAATGCAATATTAAATTCATGTAATAATTTTCTTTTAAGATATGGATTATATTATACTATTGAATATACATTTCTATATTGTTGTTTTAATTTTAATTTTAAATTATATTATTAAATTTTTACTATATTGTTTTTATTCATTTGCTCACAATTTATTTATTTATTTTGTTTGTCCTTTATTATATAGTCAATTTAATCTATTTTACAATTTATTGATTTTATAATTGATATGCTGATTTCATATTAAAATAAATATTTACATTTTCACACTATCAACACTAAACTTTAGGATTTTTGACACATATATCACCTTTTTGAAAAGTATATACTTAAATGCCACACTGCTAAAAAAAAATACCAAAATGCCACCTTTTTTTCTCCAGTTGCTAGTCGCATCCTGGGGGAGCGACCTTCTATTACATTTTTTTTTCACTTCTTCACATGGTCGCATCCTGGGGATGCGACCTCCTACTGGCAAATTCAATTTTTTTTTCTCCAATTTTGCCCTTTAGTGTACTACTATGTTATATATATATTATTGTTATATAATTAGTTAGTTAAAATAATTAGTTAAAATAATAAAAATAATTAATTAGTTAAAATAATTATTAATTAGTTAAAATAAATAATTATTAGTTAAAATAATTATTAATTAGTTAAAATAATTAATCATTAAATTAATTAGTTAAAATAATAAAAATAATTATTTTATTAATATTATATAAATGTTAATAATTATAATAATAAATAGAATAATAATAAAAAAGACAATTGTATTAATAAAATAATAATAATAATAATACATTAAATTAATAGAAAAAACACATTAAAATAAAAATACAAATACATTAAAATAAAAATAAAAATACATTAAATTAAAAATACAAATACATTAAAATAAAAATAAAAATACATTAAAATAAAATGACATTAAATCAAAAGAAACAAAATACATCAATTTTGAGTAGATGTGTCAGCAGCGTTTGGACAATGTTTCTTAGTATGACCAGATACCCGACATAATCTGCACTTTCTTGGGACTTTATCCGTAGTGTCCATTTCAGTTCTAATGTGTTTGGTCTTTGGGCGACCTTTCTTGTCTCTCCGTATTAGTGGATTGTGACACACCTTAACACCTTCATATTGTGGCCAATATCCTTCGTTTGGTATTGGTTGAAACGCTTCACTGTATACTTTTAGTACTGTTTCCACTTTGTACACATCAGGTATAAGGCTCAAATAATCAAATTTGATGCTAGAACATGCTGTTATCACATGTGAACAAGGCATATGTTTAGCTTGATATTTTCCACAATCACACCACTTCTTAGGAAGATTTACACTGAAATGGCCAATTGGTGGCCCTTCTTTTGGAACAACAGTCTCGTGAACCATGAAAGTATGGTTGCTTCGATCAAAACAATCGACTCTATGAATATTTGATTTACGTATTTCTGATTTCATAAAACTCATGCATGTTTTTGTGTATACCTGACCAGAAGCTAAAATTGATGCATGTTGTTTTGCCATGGTTGGAAATAGTGTACTTGTTTTATAATATGTTGATTGGACCAAAACAGTGATAGGAAGGTTGCGTGGTTCTTTTAATACTGCGTTCATCGATTCCACAAGGTTGCTGGTCATCTGACCCCAACGACTACCTCCATCAAATGTTTGAATCCAATCTTCTCTCGGTATATTGTCTAACCATTTCAAAGCTTCTGGGTTTATGATACCAATTTCTCTGCGGTAGTATCGATATGTAGACTGATTGATTGAGTAACTTGTATTGAAACAGTAGACAATGCATTATTACACTAATTATAAAACTTCATAATTTAATTTTTCAGTAATGATAAGAAGTAAGAATTAAATTATTACCCATAGAAATAACCTTTTTCTTCAAAGCATTATCCTTAAATTCTCTTGCAAAATTTTGTGAAATATGTCGGACGCAGAACATATGCTTTGACGGAGGATGTTGCCACCCATTATTCAAATTATTATAAGCACTTTTGATAGATTCGTGTCTATCTGAAATCAAACAAATGTTGGCTTGTGGAGTGACGTGTGATCTCAAATTTCTCAAAAAAAAAACTCCAAGCCTCTTTTGTCTCACCTTCCACAAGAGCATAAGCAATGGGAATGATATTCTCGTTCCCATCCTGTGCAACTGCTACCAATAGAGTTCCCTTATACTTGTCGTATAGCCAAGTTCCATCAACTTGTACAATTGGTTTGCAAAATTTAAAAGCAGATATGCATGGAACGTAAGCCCAAAATAGTCTATGAAAAATTGTCACCCCAGTTATCAAACCATGTTCATTATAAGTTGGGATTGTTTCCATTTTAATAATGGTTCCTGGAGCAAACGTTTGCATAACTAATAACCATCGTGGAAGTTGATTATAAGACTCTTCCCAATTGCCATAAATTTGTTGAATTGCCTTATTTTTTCACATCCAAGCCTTTCTATAACTAATTGTGTAATTACGCAAAGCCTGAATTTGAGCAATAATGACCTTCACTTTGATTGAAGGGTCCATCCTCATAACTTGCATTATACTTGCACATATCATGTTAGAATCAAGCTTTGTATGATCTTGTGATAGTGAAGAATTTGTGCAAGTATGAGGCAAACTTAATTTCCCAATTACCCACAATTCACTTTTTTTGCGTTTTGAAGCTCTACATCTAAACAAACAATTTGGATGCGAACAATTAATAATGTACCTTTTTAAATCTGATTTTTGCACCACAAAATTCAATGATTGTTTTAGATGATACCGCTTGATTGCATGTACACATTTATCTTTGTTCTGAAACTTCATTCCAACTGCAAGAGTACCGTCTAAATTTGGGTCTTCGTCAATGATGATGTGATCAAATTCAGTTGGTTGGTTTGCGGTGGATAGATTGATGTTCTTCATGTGGAATGGTGGATCGAATACAGGTGACATAGCTTGATCTTCTGCTTCCATATCTTCATCAACATCATCATCATCATAATCACCAGATGATTCATCAAAGTATATTTTATCATTTTCACTATAATCACTTAATTCTTCCTCGTTGATATTATAATGGACACTAAGTGGAAGATCACATTGTGGACTTGTTGGGAGAGATTCGTGATGAAGTTGTTGAGTTTGTTTGGAAAGATGAGATTCAACATTGGAATGAATGTCATAATTACACCTTGCAAGGTCAATACGTTCAAGGTGTTTTATGCCACACTAAAGAATATATGAATTGGTTCACACATCACACTAAATTATATATATCTGTGGAAAGGTGCCTGCGTGATCCACGTTTGCAACCTTCAGTATATCCCGATGTTCACTCTATGCCTCAATCAATCCCACAAAAAAATACCATGCACCAAACACCTAGTTTATCATCACCACAACATCTTCACGAAGCTGCAGATATATCGACTCAATATTATATTCATTCAGTGCCAACAATACCAACTCCCATTAATTTGAACGAGAGCGGAATTTTCTTTAATTTGTTTGGTACTCACTGCACAACTCCCGAGTCGGCTTATGCGGCTTTTGATTCTATGTATAATGTCGAAACTCAAAATGATACAGAAGCAGGTGGTAGTGGTTCTAATCCACATACAGATTACAACGAGGATCAACCACAACAACCTCAAATTGTTCAAAGGGCTAAACGAGTTCGACGACCGCGTAGATGTGGAACTGGAGGTCATTTAGATGAAAATAATTAAGTTTTATTTAATATCTTTTAATTTAATGTATTTGTATTTTTAATTTAATGTATTTGTATTTTTATTTTAATGTATTTTTATTTTTATTTTAATGTATTTGTATTTTTAATTTAATGTATTTTTATTTTAATGTATTTGTATTTTTATTTTAACGTGTTTTTTCTATTAATTTAATGTATTATTATTATTATTTTATTAATACAATTGTCTTTATTATTATTATTATTATTCTATTTATTATTATAATTATTAACATTTATATAATATTAATAAAATAATTATTTTTATTATTTTAACTAATTAATTATTTTTATTATTTTAACTAACTAATTATATAACAATAATATATATATAACATAGTAGTACACTGAAGGGCAAAATGGGAAGAATTTTTTTTTGAATTTGCCAGTAGGAGGTCGCATCCCCAGGATGCGACCATGTGAAGAAGTGAAAAAAAAAATGTAATAGATAGTCGCTCCCCTAGGATGCGACCAGCAACTGGAGAAAAAAATGTGACATTTTGGTTTTTTTTTGGCAGTGTGACATTTAAGAATATACTTTTCAAAAAGGTGATATATGTGTCAAAAACTCTAAAACTTACTCTAATAAAATAAATAAAATATCAATTCCAACCGTTTAATGTGTGATTCTAAATCTAGTTTTATTTAAAATTTTCATTTTATAAAATACAAAATATTTTAATTAAATATGTCATTAATTATAATTTTTATAATTTTAAAACCTTTTACTTATTATACTATTTAAATATTTTATTTTTAGAAGTCTATTTATACATAAAAATTTAATTATTTTTTGGAGTATTAAAATCTTAACTTTAGCAACGTGTCTATGTTATTAACAATATAACAAATGCATGACCTTATCAATATCAGTATTCAGTTTCATATTCATATGAAATACTGAATGGTGTATTTCAAAATATTGATAAAGAAATTGTGTATTTCAAAATTCAAATCTATCAAAATGCGCGTATGTGTAATTACGCAAAGACAATATGTCAACATATATGTGTCTGATATGTTTGTCTACTCTATATTAAAATATTTGATATTTTATTTGTAAAAATCTAAATCATATAAATGTTAAAATAGTTGGAATTCAAGATCTCGTGTTTGAACGTAAATTTTATTATCAATTTTATTTAGAGATAAAAAAAAAATATATTAGACACAAAGTAGGTGAACGTATTTATTTACTAATGTACTAAATATTTTTTTAATAAAAAAAAATTTAGTCTCTTACCCACGTTGTTTAAAAAGTCTAATTCTTGTAGTAACATGCACTAGAAAAAAAATAGAAAATTAATGACAGAGATTCAAGATAAAAAAAATAAAAAATAAAAATCCATCGTAAACTCACCTTACAAAATTAGAGATGTTTTTCACATTTTCCCTTCTTAAATTCCTGTCACTAATTTAATAATGTATAAAAATACATACAAGGAACATTAAATTAAGATAATTAATCGATGTAGGGGTCAGTTCAAAGTTCAAAGTTCAAATATTTGACTATGTAAAAAAAAATTCAAATATTTGACATGGGTTGAATGTTTGATTTGATACAAAGTAATTAAATATAATTTTATAAAAATATATACTATAGTATAGTATATAAAATAAAAAGAAAAACCCAAGTTTCAATAGTAGGAATTAAATCCCACTTAAAAATCCATAAATCAACATATAAATAATCAAGTACTATTAGGTTCAGAAAAAAAACCGTGTTTAAAAAGGATTAGGAAAAAAAGGAAGTAGTAAACTAATAATACATAATTTAGTTTATTATATTGTATTAAATTATAGTGAATGATTTAGTTTTCACAATGTGATCAATTAATCATAGCTATTTTTTCATGATCTTTAAATTAGATATACTGAAAGTCAAATTCCTGTAAATTAGTCCCACACATGAAAAATGAAAGATATGCAGGAGTTGCACAACATCTCAAAAGGTGAATACATATACATGTATCTTCTCAAGAATAGGTGAATACTCCTCTATCATAAACTAATTACATTTAAAAATACAAATCAGAATTTAGCAAAAGGTACAACTTGGACACAATTGAATGAGCCCAATGTTTAAAGAAATTAAATCTTTTGCACGTGAGACTTGGACTTTTTTTAATATAGTCTTTCATTTTATATCTAACACTATCAGATTTGATATTATCATATTTAACACTATAAAACTTGACAAGTGTATGTAAATAGTAGATGATTTGATTGAGTAAGCTTTTATGTCATTTTATATTGAATCTAACTCATATTTATAAAACTGAGTGATGTCACTCTTTATAAACTATTGTAGAGCTCTATTTCTTATCTAAATGGAATTGAGTTTTTTCCATTGAGATCTTCAATTCAAATTCTAAAATGATATTTAAGTATATTCAATCAAAATAAATATATTACAATCATAACTATGTTTTTTCAGAAAAAAATAATTTATATAATTGATGGTTTGAATAAATTGAAAGCATACATTGCAATGAATAAAAGAAATAGGAATTAGTGTCCATATCGAATATGAAATACTAAAAATTGTTTTAAATCTGATTTACAAAACAGGTACATAAAAACGTACACAAAAACACGAGAAATTTATCTTAGAATAGGGTGAGTATGATTTTCTATTATTTAAGCTTTGGATTACAAACTACAATATAACATTAAATTTTAAAATATAACTTTATTCCTAAACCATCTAACGAGAGACTATGCATTCTAGCTATTCTCATGGGCCTACTAATCACTTATCAGTAAATGTAAAATTAAAACGGACACAAATTGACAGGGTGCTAGGTATTGGGTTTGGGTCTTAAAACAATAAATGGGGCTAAATAGAGAATTGGTTAGAATATATTTATCGTAAAGTAGATAAACTCAAATAAATTAGTTAGAATATATTTATCAGAGACGTACAAATAGATAAAATCAAATAAATAATTTAAAAGTGAATGCAAACATCACAACAATAAAGCAAAATTGGGACAAGAATATATATATATATAACATGAATTCAACTAATGAATTACATAATGAAATTAGAAATTATATATGCAGAATCAGATCTCTCTAGCCTATATAAACATTTGCTTTCTATGTCAGATGACTAACAATATATTTACTTGAAAGAATAAAAGAATGTGATGAATACATATAAAACAAAAGAATGTGGTTGTCATGAAAATTATCTCAGAAGAGCTTGCTGGCAAATTCGTCAATATCAACACCTTCCATGCGACAAGAAGCTGATTTTGATGCAAGTTCTCTCAGTTCAGATACACTTCTCCCCAACTGCAAAGCCATCTTCATTTCAAACAACTCTCCATTTTCTCTTTTTTCTAAATCTTTCTCACCTAAACTTGATTCAATTGATGTTTCAACCAAATTAAAGAATCCAGCAGAACTTCTATACATTTCAAAAACCATGCCAACTTGTCCACCATGCTCAAAAGTATTAACAGCAGAAGCCAAAGAACCAGCCAAAAGAGGAACTAAAGCAACCAAAGAGCCATGTCCTATAAATGTAGATCCAATAGCTGCAATGCCAGTAAGTAATGGTCCTGCAATTGCTAAACTCTTGTTTACTTTCAATGCTATGTTTCCAAGCCTCTCATAATCCTCACTATCTTTTCTCTTAACAACTTCAACAACTTCCCTCATTTCCATTTCTAATTCTTCACTCCATCCATTCATTTTGTTGCTTAGTCTTTTTCCTTTGAAACTTTTGTTTTTTCTCAAAGGCCACCAAACAGCAGGTTGAAATTTTGCAGGGTATTTTTCAAGCATTGCTCCTAATAAAGGAAGTGGATATGCTTTGTCAAGTGCAAAAACTTTCTCCATTGCACTCTTCACATCTTCTTCTGTACAATTTCCAAGAGCTATTGTAGTTTGTATTTGTTTCTGAAGCTGTTTAAACAATCTAGTAGCGTTTCGTTGTTCTTCGGTGAGTTGAGAGGGTTGAATTTTGTTCATAACAATTAATAAACCAGTAGCTGCAGAGAATAAAAGAGCAGAAGATAACTTCAAAGCTAAAAGTGATGAATCAGAACAAGATGTGGTAGCAGCAGCAACACCAGCTATAGTTGTAGCAGTTAGAGTAATCATGTTGATGGAATTTAAAAGAAGAGTGTTCCAATTATTACGTTGTTCGCCAATGTTTTTGTGCATTTCAACTCTGTCACATACAGCTTCCAAAACTGCATAGAGTTCAATAATAGCATTTGAGTTATTGTTATTGTGTGCATACAAATCCTCGTTTGATTGTGTTGTGAAGAGAACGTTATTAGTGTTCTGTTTTTGTATGGATCTATCAAGTTCCTGAATCAGTAGTTTAGTTTTTGGTAATTGTGGAATTGAGAAATTAGGTAGACGTGGCAATTTAGGGAGATGAATAGCAGCGTTAATTGTCCTCAAAGAAGAAGATAAATTAGCTGCAGAGAATTGTAAAGAAACCATGTGTTGAATGATGAGAATTGAAAGAATGGTGGTTGAATTTGAAGAATGAGAGAATTTAATGAGAAAAGAAATGGGAGTGGGTGGTGTATATATAGAGGATAGAGAAAGGGAATGAATCAAAATATAGAAGGGAAGAGGTCGTATATAACCGTAAGAATAGACTTGGCCTTTTTATTGACTATTTTCATATTCATAATTAATAAATTTCAACAAGCTTGGCCTTGCCTTCTTTCCGTTGAACAGAGGCCAAGGAAGTAGTAAACCCAACCAACTACTCCCACCAACTTGGATTATTTTTTATGCACCAACAACATAGTTGAATAGTAATTTTTCTTTATTTATTAAACAACAATGGAGTTAAAATAGCAAAAAAAAAAAGGGGGTTATAACTTTAGGACTAATTCCATGAAATCAGTAGTAATTCCATGAAATCAGTAATTTGATTTATAGATCTAATGTATCAAGAATGAGTTAATTTTTTTATATATAATTGATGTATTAAGAATGAGTTAATTTTTTTATATATAATTGATGATTTGTATATTTAATGTTTTAAAACTTTGAATTGAGATGTGATGATAATTTTTTTTATAATTTTATAATATTTAATATGTGTCGATATAGTTTAACTATAAATAAATATATTCAGATATTTTTAAATAACAACGATTTATATGATATGATAACGATGTGATGTTATAATTAGTGTCTTTTAAAATGGATGATATTTTTATTTATTTGCAATATTTAAATATTTAAATGATATAAATTGATGGTTTTAAAGTTAGTTTAGTTATTAATTCGAAAAATTATATATACTTTTATTGTATTATACCTAACAATTACTTAAAAAAAATGAATTAGTAACAAAAAGATTGAAGAGAAAAATAAGAAATTTGATATAATTTATGCAAACTTAGAGGTTGGCTCGTTAAGCCCTAAACAGTATTAATATGGTAACCCGAGACATTATGTGTTATATAAATATAACTTCTCTGGTCCACACTACGTCATTGTCATATTCATAATTTATATATCAATTTTCAGTTCGTCATCTATAACGTATCCTCATATTCTATCCCTACCTACCAGTCACACTCCAATGGATAGAAAATTGCCACTCCTTTTTTTGTTTTTGACAAAGAGTGACAATTTTTAAGAACAACAAAAACACAATATATTCCTATTTTAGTGGCATGTATGTATATAATAAAAAGGAATGAAGGGATCATTTCAACTGGATGACACACATATATATCATGGACCGTTGAGATTTAGGGATCTCAAATTTTCATTTGTGGACTTGTGATAGATTTATCTCGTAGCTTTGGATCAATCAATAGGGAATGCACTATACTGGAAAATGTCATATATATCGTTTTTTCTTTTTGGTACAATATATCGGTTTTTATTTTTTTATTTTTTTTACTTTCTATATAGAGACTAAATTTATTTTTAGTGAGTAAGAATAAAACTTACTACCTCAATGTTTAAAATACTCACATTTGAAAGTGCTATTAATTGTTCAAAAACTGTGTTATTAATTTCAAAATACTGAGTTTTATTTTTGCTCATAAAATATTAAAGGACCGACACTCTATTTTTTTATATGGTGAACTAAGAAATTATCGTACTCTTTTTTATTTCACCAAAATTTTATCTCTTTAGACTTTTTTGATAAAAGTTTTTGATAAGTTAGATGTTGACGTCGGTTCACTTTGTTTTATGGATTTTGATCTAGTGTTTCAAGCTCCTTTATTCTTCCTTTTATTAATATATGTTATTGAAGTAGTGCAAATGATAATAATATATTAATAATTTTGTAATGTCAACGATATATCAATTTTATAATATGATATTTTTGTACTTTAATTTTTATTAAAATATTAATTAAACTTAGTTAAGATCTTAAGTAATTTTTTACTTTTATTTTATGATATTTAGTAAAATAAAACTGTAATAATTTAGAGTTTGACTAGGAGGTAAAAACTTAACTAAAAATCATTTCACTATTTAAATTCGAATTACTCCAAATAATTTATTCAAAATTTATTAATTATTTAAATTCAATTATTTCTTTAGATCGTAACTAAATTTAAATACATTAAAAGAATTATTATTAATAATAAAA
>JBBPBS010001075.1:9581553-9611652 GCA_037974835.1 Cicer judaicum | reverse complement strand
TTTCCTCAAAAAAAAAAAAAAAAACTCTATCAAAATTTATGAATATTTATAAATAAATAAAATAAAATTTCAATGTAATAAAGTTAGGTGACATTTAAAATAAGAGAACTGATCCCAATTTCTTTTAAAGAAATTTATAAAAAATAAGAGAGATAAAAATAGAAAAAATGATGTAATATATATATATATATATATATATAAAATATATTGATGATGTAATAGAAATAAAAAGATAAATAAAAAATGAATTATTTAATGAATATAAAAAATTTATGAGCGTTCCTATATAACTTGAAATTTAGCCTCGTGCCTACTGATGATGAGTACACATACACATAACATTAATTTATGATGGACTGTAAGTGTGATTGCGAAGAACCGCGGTTCCCTGGTCATCAACCGTGCAAAAGAATTTACTTAACCCACGTGAATGAAAAACAATATATTCTAGAAGTAAGGACTTGGAGTTACTTATCCGTTACTATTATACTCACTCACAATATTTTAACAATTTCAATGCACACCCATGCACTTAATTAAATATTAAGCAATGACCACATAGCGCCATAGCCATGTGAGTATGTCACATAATTTCTTTAAAACATTCAGCCTGCAGGGTTTTATTTTATATATATATTTATATTATATTTTTGGCATGGTCTTAATTATTTAACAAAATATTGTAGTAGTTGGTATACATGGTGATTTTACTCGTTAATTCTGTTCAAAGTCAGCATATCAAGTACTCTACTCGGAATACAAGTTTCCAAAGTGAAAACGACAAATATTTCATAGCCTCAAACTATATTCCTTGGAATTATGAAATGCAAATTTATCAATCTAAATTATTTGATTTATCTACTTATATATATGCATGTGCTATAACTATAAGGTCATATAATTCATTCTCAAACCAATTCTATACACTCCTCTACCATTATTAGTTAACCCTTCATATATTAAAAACAAAACAACTATATATTATTAAATATTCTCACACACCATTGATAATAGCACATGGAAACCTTTATGATTTCAAACAAAGTTTCTTCTTCTTTTTCTTATTCTCATACAACAAAAATTACAGCAATAAACAAGTTTCATATAACCAAAATCTCCATTCCAAAGCTTCCTAATAGATTAAACTATCTAAATAATTACACTTTAGCAACATCTCATGTAAAGAACAATGATCCTTACAACAACAATAACAGTTCAATACCATTTAACAGAAGCACCTCAAATTCAAAGGAGGTTATTAAGCTTCACATGATTATGGAAATCATATCAGATAGATTAGAAATGCACAAAAACATCGGAATCCAACGTGACAATTGGAACCATCTTCTACTGTCATCAATCAACATGATGACATTTTCTGCTGCATCAATGATTGGTCTTGCATCAGTTTCATCAAGTGGAGTCGAATCACCACTTTTAGCATTGAAAGTTTCTTCCACAATTCTTTACATGGCTTCTACTGGTTTGCTTCTGTTGATGAACAAAGTTCAGCCATCACAGCTTGCAGAAGAACAGAGAAATGCTGTTAGATTCTTTAAGCAGCTTCAAGGAGAATTCAAAACAAGACTTATTCTTGGGAATGTTACTGAATTTGATGTTGATGAAGCAATGGAGAAAGTTTTGGCATTGGATAAAGCTTTTCCTCTTCCTTTGTTAGGATCAATGATTGAGAAGTTCCCTCAAAATGTTAAACCAGCTATATGGTGGCCACAAAGGAAGCAAAAATATAAAGGGCAAAATGGGAAATTGAAACATAATAATGGATGGGATTTAAGGTTGGAAGAGGAAATGAAAAAGATTGTGATGGTTTTGAAAAAGAAGGATATGGGAAAAAAATTGAAGTTGAGTGAATTTTATTTGAAGTTGAATAAAATATTAGCAGTTTCTGGTCCAATACTAACTTTTCTTGCAGCAGTTGGTTCTGTTCTTTTGGGCTCTGTTAATTCAACTTGGCCTGTGATGCTTGCAATTATTTGTGGAGGTTTGGCAAGTGTTGTTAATACTATAGAACATGGTGGACAAGTTGGGATGGTGTTTGAGTTTTATAGGGGAGCTAGTGGTTTCTTTAAGCTTATGGAAGAGACTATAGAGGTAAATTTAAATGAAGATGATTTTCTTAAAAGAGAAAATGGTGAGTTGTTTGAAATTAAACTTGCTTTACAATTAGGTAGGAGTGTCTCAGAACTAAGGCAATTTTCTGACTTGTTACCTTCCTTAGATGATGATGATGATGATGATGCTTGTGAAGAGTTTGCTAGCAAGCTTTTCTAGTACTATTGTTATTATTCAATGTGTTGTACTATACTGTATATAAACTAATTGTTTCACATCTAATTAGTTTTTGGTTTTTTCATCTCTGCATTATGTGTTGAGTACTATTGGAAACAAATGCAAAAATTTAAATAATTAAAACTATTAAAGCCAGTGATAAGGGTGTGTTTGCGGGCCTTATTCTTTTTTGTATGATATATTGCTTTGCTACTCTATCCAATAAACATCACGACAAAGATGAGTTTTTATATTAATATTGAATGTCTCGTTTGGACAGCACATAAATCCCCACGTTTAAATGATCTTATATAGTTTGTACAACGTAAATGTAATTTGTTTTTATAGATGTAATTATTTGTATAGCAGTTTGATTGCTAAAAATAAGAAACCAAAGAAAGAATAATTACAAGCTTACTTATTTTGTACACATGTTTAACAAGAGAATAATGACAATCTTACTTATTGCTGGTAATAGCAATTTTTCGTCTCATTAGGAATCACAAGCTTACTTATTTTTTTTTGTACACAACTTAATTAAAGAGAATAATTGAAATAAAATAAATTAATTATATATTTTAATTAAAATAAAAAAAATAATTAATATCACGTTGAATATAATATATTGACACTCATTTTAAGACATTATTTATATAAATATGTCACTCAATATGATATTGAAAAAGTCATTTTTTAAATAAAATATCAAATATTACATTGTTACGACAATCATAGAATATATTGATTAAATAATATATATATATATATATATATATGTATAATATTTTAGGAGAAGAAGAGGTAGAGATTCATGTTGTCTCTATTTGAAATCGTTTATTATGACTATTGTTCAAAAGTTATTCGAAATTTTTTAGAATGATTTTTTTAATCTTTATGAATGAAACAACATTGGATTAAAATTAATGTATTTCTCAAAATTTAATTCATTAAACCAACATTAAATCTTAGGACCTAGAGAACTTTTAATTTATACTCCATTTATTTTAAAATAAATGTGATTTTTAGAAACAACAAAAATGTTTTAAAATGAACATTATTTTCAATATAACTTTAACTATTTTTTCCATTTATATATACACTTTAAATATTACTATCTACACTACTACTAAAATATTAATTATACATTGTTATATTTATAATAGTGAAAAATTTATATATAGTGTAGAAGATGCTTTATACCAATTAATAGTTGTTAGTAAAAAATTTAAATGTAAGTGAATAATAGTTAAACTTGTGAACATATGTCTCAATTATTTCATGTAAAACATAAAGCTGGTATAATATGATGAAGTTATTCTGATATTGAGTCAAGGTGGAAAATTATGAATGTGTGTCTCAAATTATCTAACTAAAGTTGGTTAAATTTTAGTGGTTATTATAACTATCTTTAGCCAAATTAGTTATGATAGATGGTTAGTTAGTTTGATTTTGTATACTACAAATAAAGTTGTAATATAGTTGCAACAGTGTGGAAAATGTTGTTGTAATAACAAAAGCTGAAAAACTAAAAGAGACATATGCAATTCATGATTTATAGAAAATTAGAGAGAACATATTAAAGGGAGAAAAGAAAATTTGAGAGAAAATATAGTATTGTTGATTCATAAACAATGATAAATACTAATAAATCAATCTTAAGAATACTTTAATATTGTAAAGTTCAATCATTAATAATGGATTAATCTTGCTTACTTGTCCGTGACATAAGTCTTATCAATTGAGACTAAACACGTAAACCCTTGGTATTATTCTTCTCTTATCATTTTTTATTTTCGTTTACAATTTATTGAAAAAATTGTTTCAGAAAAACTGCAGAAGAGAGAACCAAAAACATTCTGGTTTTTCTATTCAGTCCAAAACATTCTCCGTTTTCCTTTTATCTCTACAATGATTTGTTTTTCTATTTTGTTGGTTAATTTTTGTTGCAGATCTCATTATTGATTTAACAAAATAACTATTTTTATTTATTTATTACACTTCTTATGACAAAACCTTACACAATAATTTTTGTAATTTTAAAATTATTAGAATTTCAACTAATTTTTAAATATATATATATATCAACCGTGGACCATGTATTGTATGTAAATCGGATTGCGATTCAATGCATTCAAAGAAATGGCACAGTCACGTTGTTGAAACTTAATCTGCCGTCAGATTGAATGAATAGCTCAGATTCAGTTTTTTCTTCCAATTTTTTACTTAAAGCAAAAGAAAACCCACTTACTCCTCCTTCTCGTGGAACTTCAGTAAAGAAACTTTACAATTTTGGTCCAAAACTTTGGAGTTTTAGACATTGTTTCTATCACATTGAACTACATGGTAGCAATTAAGCAATTCTATTTTATGTTTAAGAATATAAACTTCAATATCTTTCCATTCTTGATCATTAGAGGAATTATTTACTTAATTCTTAATTTTATGTTTAAAAATATAAACTTAATATGTTTAAGCCACCATTATCCGAGATGAGCGATTCCTTGTGAAGGTGGGTCTTTTTGGATTTAGAGTGAAAAATTGGAGAAACATTAGATCTGAGGCGTTAGTTGAATCTGACGGCAGATTTAAATTCAACAGCGTGACTGCGTCATTTAATTGACTGCAGTAAATCGCAATCCATGTAAATGACATGTGAAATTTTGCACCTTAGTAATTGCCCTTAATAAACACACCATGAATGTGATGCAAAATTAGAAAAAGTGACAAGGGCAATAAAGTAAAAAAATGAAGGACTAAATAGGAAAACATGAAATATTTATAAAGCGAGGAAGAAATGGTTATTTTATTTGTTGAACTTTTGAAAGAGTCTCTCTCTGGTGTCTGTTTCTTCTCTTCAATTGTCGTCGTGATTTAGATTCATTAATTCATCATACTAACACTAATACACAACCTTTCTCTCACTAGCCCCATAAATCTCTGCGCGTGTCACTCTCTCTCTCTCTCTCTAACATAACAATCTATTCTATTCAATTCAATTCAATTCACATCAAGTTAAGATCTAAAACAATTTCAATTGAATCAAATTGATCAGTGTAGAAGATGATTCAGCTATTATTCACGCTCATATTTTGTGAAGCGGCAATGATAGCATTGCTGTTATTCAAAACCCCATTGAGGAAACTTGTGATAATGGCTTTGGATCGGTTGAAACGAGGACGTGGACCCCTCATGGTGAAAACTATCGCTGGTACTCTTCTTGTTGTATTGTCTTCTAGTATCTATAGCATGCTCAAGATTCAAAAACGTGGGATCGAAGATGCTGCTGCTGTTAATCCTACCGATCAGGTTCTTATGGCCAAGCATCTTCTCGAAGCAACACTCATGGGTATCATTTTTTTTCTTTTTCTTTTTCTTTTTCTTATGGGTTCTTCAAAAGTTTATAATTTTTATGCATTTGCTTGATATATTCATGTTGCATGATTCAATTGTATTTGATTCATATGTGGGAATGCTTTGTTGGTTAGGATTTAAAGGTTTGGAGGTTGAATTGTAGTTCTGTTTTGTGCCATTGTTTGATATGTAGCATCAACACTTCATATTTCAGAACAGTCTGAGTCTGAGTCTGGTGTCTAATAATAGGTTAAAACACCAGCATTAACTCATGTGCTTACATTTAATCGCTCTCAAATTATTAGTGTTGTTTATGTGTCTTGTATCTGTCTTTGATAGATAACTTACCTTATGAGTTCTTTTCATTGGTTCTTTTTGCTACTGATTTCTTCCATGGTTTAAGAGTGATTGAATTAATGTTGAGGCAACATACATGAGATACGTGAGCTTCTAAACTAGATGAAATATGTGAGCTTTGGAAAATGATCTTTTACTTTCTTGTGGTATTGGTTATTGACATATTGGTGGCAGAGAGATTTATAGGGTAATGTTACTAAGTTAGTGATTATGTTACTTTCCAGTGTTTGAAACCTTAGACCTCCGGCTTAGAACTCTTTCTATGTCCCTTAGCTCTCACTCAACGAGCTACCTACTTGGGACTAACCAGATGTATATATGATTTTCAATTTATAGGATTCTGTCTCACAACTAGAAAGCTCTAGTATGGTGTTAAACCTCAGCTCAGATTGTATGTAATTAGATAGATTCCACATATGTCCTAATTTTTCAAAATATTCTGTGTCCTTTGATATTTCACAACACCAGTCTCATCTTAAAAAACATAGCTGAAGAGTAAAATTACAGTTCCAATCCAACCGAAACGATACTGTTTTGAGTTTCTGAACTGATTGTTTCCTTAATGTTTTTGTTAAGAACCCAAAATTAAGAGAAATAAGAATATGGAATTGATGATTGAAAACTAAGAAAATGATTACAAGAGCTTCCTCCAATAACCCCGAGCAAAGCTCCTTTAGAAGATGAATACCCTCTGCTCACTAGAAACTGTAAAACAGAATAACAAGTATGATGATAACCTCCTCATGACACTACCTCTCTATATATATTCCCTTAACATATGTATTTTCTCTCCCTCTCTCTAACTAACTTGCCAATTCAGCACCCTCTTCTTCATTTGGGCCTTTCTCTTCATCAGTCCTCAGTTTATGATTTATTAAAAGACCTCCTCTGTGGCTTGTGAGCATTATTTATCCTTGGTCAATTATTTGCAGGGGCTGTCCTTTTTCTTGCACTCATGGTAGACAGGCTTCACCATTACATAAGAGAACTCCGGATTCGAAGAAAGAGCATGGAAGCTGTTAAGAAACAAATGCGAGGGTCTGAGGATGCAAAAGCTGCAACTTCAGAGGATACTAAGGCAATGGAGGAAGAAGCAGCAAAGTTGAGAGCGGCAGTTAATCGCCTGGAATATGAACTGCATTCAAAAAATAAAGAGGTTGGTGTTTCAGAAGCCAATGTAAATGCTCTGAGGAAACAATCTGAAGGGTTCCTTCTTGAATATGATCGCTTACTTGAGGAGAACCAGAGCCTCCGCAATCAACTACAATCTGTTGACCGAAGATTCTCACATTCTGCTTCCAAGAAGAATATGTAAGAAACATTTAAGGTGGTGGCTTTTTCTTCTATACTTTTCAGGATTTCCATGGCAGTTTGCTGGTAACAGGTTATCAATCCTTGCTTCTTAAGAAATAGGAGGATTTTCACTTCAGAGTTGAATTTGGACCAATTTTGTCCTAACAAATTGTGAATTTTTTTTCAGTGATGACAGAAATATAGTGCTGGTTTGTTTTTTCTGCACATATGTAACTTTTACAGCTTCTGTTTGGCCACTATGAAGGGACGTGCCCTGAAATAGTGTGCTTGATATCTCTTGGAACTTAATTTTATTTAAATTTATCACTGTTTCTATTTAAGTAATGTGTTTCTTGAGCCAGACAGTGTTCTCCTCTTGACTGTTCACTTCTTTCATAATTCTTCATTTATTTGTTCACATTTGTTTTGTTAGTCAGCTATGCTACTGTACCAAGTACCAACTATAATATGATCCAATAATTTGTTAAAGACGAGTCCCAAGTACCCTGCTCAGGTATATTGAGCAGCTGAAGTTTTGAACAAATTTGTGCAAATTTCGTTATTTTTGGATTTAGATAATTTTCTTTTTAAATGTGATAATGCCATAATGGTAGATCATAAGTTGGGTTCTTAAGTCTCTTTTAACTAACCCTACAATGCCAAATAGGATCCAATAATTCCTACGAGTTTTCACTCCAAATAGTAAATCTCAATGCGAGTCCTTAACATACTTTTAGGAGGTTCCAAGTTGAATCCTCACTAGTGTTACGAAAAGTATATTATTGATATATATGTTCTTAAAGAAGAACGGTTTCTAAGATGTGGTGTCAAGCTGTTATTTGCCAGTGTAGTATTGAAGATAGTATTATGTTATGCACCAATACACGTTCCCGATAACTAAACTGTATTTCCAATCTACTCCTGCAATAACTTGAGCAGCAATGAAGTTCCCCATAACTAATATAGTAGCTGGCTTACTAGGTTTGCTACCAGCAACACAAGAAAAACACTAGTTATCCCAACAAAATGGCTCATGAGAGTATTGCAAACGCTCATAATTGAGAATCTCACACAAATTAAAGGGAAAGTGTTAGTTGTCACGACAATATGACTCACAAGTATCATGAGTGCTCATAATTGAGAATCTCACACAAATTAACAAAAATCACAGTTATCTACTTACCACGTTTTTTGACCAAGAACCAATTTTATGGTTAACTATAAATTCGCGAGTTTTTCGTGAACAAACCCTTCATGATAAATAGCATTGCCAAGAGAAATGGCAATTATTTTTTTTGAAAAAGCTACATCTTATTAAAGAAACCCATTAACATGCAATAACGCAAGATATGCCACAGCAGCCCAAAGTCAGAATCAAATGTAAATACAACAACATCGTAATGTGCTAATACATGTGCTACATTAGTGATACCCCTTGCAACCACTCAACACTCATTATCTAAGCCTTGGATAACAATTTCTGCTATTACAACAGATGCTATGCATGAGGGCTATAACTTTGTCCATTTAGTTTTTAGAGCATTTCATGTCAATGGCTTACTTGTGCCACATTAACCATAGAGTGTATAATAAATCATTTTAAATACATTGTTCTCTACTACTACAATGTATCATTATGATGATCAATTAAAAGGATGTATAAACTTTTCTTACACTGTTGTATAGTTGTATTTAATAATATAGAAATGATGATTGTACATTGTCTATTCTTTCTCAAATGAAATATAAATATCAATATCCGATCTCAAAATCACACATAAGCATCATTTGTTACATCTGTATTATACTGTTCGTCTTTTGTCATGTTCAGAACAAAGAATGAAAAAAGCACACAACACCATTTTCTATTAGACTTCAATCTAGAACGGCATAACTAGTAGTTTATCAAAATCTTAGCTGTTCTAGCATAAACATTGTACTGCCAGATGTCCACGTATCCATTTTATGAATTATTTAATGTTTGGAGTTGGACAAACTGAAGCAAGATTTCCTGGTTTTTTCGATATACTATGTTGTTCATAAAGTTTTTCTAATAATTTAAAAATAAAATAAAATAAATCTACAACAAGTTGCCCTGTAAATCACATATAAGGACAAAATGCATTTCATCAAATTTTCCTTAACTTGACAATCATTCCTATTTAGATACAAAATAAAAATTGTGCAACATTAGAAAATAAAAAAATTTCCTAGAAAATAAAACCTATAAGAAAAACTATAGACTTGAATATGTTTTTTGAATTTAAAAAATTGTCCTAGAAAATAAAACCTATAAGAAAATTGACCAACAACACTGCTGATGCAATATCAAGAGCACAAAAAAGAAGCTCCTCAAAGCTGATGAAACTTCCTGTGAGAAATCAGCTAGAACAAACTAGGACAGGCAACATGATATAGTGTTAAATAGACAAGGGCTTGTATCAATTCAAGAAAGAATGCTTGAAGCTACATTTGATTTTAGAGATTTTAAGTGAATTCTTAACGCTTTTCATTTAGAAGTAGTAGAAATTAACATACGGATATGATTAAATTTGTCATTGTTAACTATTATGCTAGGCACATAAATTATCGCATTAAACTATACTTTAAAATAAAAATTTTAAAATGTTGAATTTATCTAATAAAATTGGAAATTAAGGAGGCAAAGAGAAAGCAAAAAGCAGAGCATGATAAAAATTTCTTTATTCTGATAATCAAATTTTACACAGGAAACAATCTTTCTACATTGACAAACTAATGAAAAATCATCAACACAATTGCAGTTACTAAGACACCAATAATCAACAATAGCATTCCATCTACTCAATTCAATTAAAATTTCTGATTCATAAAAAATTTCCAAACCAATCTCAATCTCAATCTCGTGATCACCAACTACACAAACAGTGTCTGATTCATAATCTTCCATTTCTCCAAACGACAATGCATTAAACTCCACATCATTACTTCTCACCGTAATCCATTCATCATCATTATCAAATTCCCAAACAGCCTCATCAGAACACAACCTCTGAATTCTGTCTAACGGATTCGAAGAATCCGAGGAACAACAATCAAATGTGGGCCTCACCTCCTGAGTTTTTTCCAAACAGTCCCAAATACTTCGTTCCAACACAGTCGTCGGAGTTTCCGAATCAAACACCAATTCCTTAAGCTCTCCAACAAATTCATGTCCAAGAAGCTCAATCACCGACCACCTCTCATTTGGATCTCTCTTCAAACATTTCCTCAAAAAATCCTTCCCCTGTTCCGAAACAGAGTTAGGAATCTCCGGCGCATCCCCGGAGAATCCAATTCGATACAAAACCGCGGCAGGGTCAGAAACACCCTGCCACGGCATTTTCGCGGTGATCATCTCTAGAACAGTACATCCCAAAGCCCACACATCAGCAGAAAACCCTTGCTCCTCCCCACGCGCTACCTCCGGCGCCATGTAAGCCGGTGTACCGGAAATTAGCATCTCCTCCTCCTCAACCCTCCGAGCACAACCAAAATCAGCGATTTTCGCACCTTGTTCCGTCAACAAGACGTTCTGTCCCTTCAAATCGCAATGTACTATCCCATTTGAATGAAGATAGTTAAGTCCAAGTAAAATCCGGCGCGCGTGGAACTTCACCAAAGCTTCTTCCATTCCATTTCCACCATTTCTGTTGCGTAGTTCATCGGAGAGAGTTCCATAAGGTGCATACTCCATGAACAAGTTGAAAACCTCAACACCGTTTTCCAACGTGACTTCACAACCATGGTAGTTCACAATTTCAGGACAATTAAGCTTCGAGAGAATCTCTTGTTCTCTCTTCAGAAACTCCGAGCGGTGAAGCTCTGTAGATTTGACAGCAAAATGTTCGCCGGAATGTTGATTCTCGGCTATGTAGACGGTGGCGGTTGAGCCACGGCCAATGGTTTTGCCTCTCATCCAATCCATTGAAATTTAGAAAAGAAAGTGTTTTATTTTTTGTTGTTGGTGGAATTTGAGAGTGGGAGTTACCTTTCTTAATTAGGACATTGATATCTATATAGTGTGAAAGTTTAAACTTTGGTTTAATTTGGAGTGTTGTGGTTGGCTTAATGTTGAGGGTAAGAGGTTATGTATATATGATATGATAATATATGTTGATGACGTGGAAAGTTTATTATTTTTTTTTGAATGTGGTTTTGATTGTGTACAATGGACGGCCGCCGTCTTGTAACGATGGGAGGGGTCCACGTGTCAAAAGGAGGATGAAATGAGAAACTTTTGATTGTTGTTGATGTTGGCCGGCCACGCTAGCTAGCTCTATATGCATTAATATTTCTTGATTAGTTAGATTTAATTAAGCGTGAAAATGGATGATTAATATGAGGATGGTTAATGGTTAATTAAGGAGACGGTGCACATGGTGGAACATGCTAAGTGAATGTGCAAAGATTGCAGTGTGTGTATAGTAACTATTATAATTGGCATGGTGAATGACGGGAAACAAATTAAATTAGACAGCGTGCTTCCTCACTGAATCATTAGGTCATTAAGGACACAGGGGGATGGAATCGAACATTTTTATGGCATATTCCATGTTATATGTTATATGTTAAATTCTTCAATTATTCAATCTTCTTAATAATGTTATCTTTAACTCTTTGCCCATCAAAGCCACCAAAATATTATTCTTTTGGATTTCCGCGCTTCTAACTCTGGTTAAACTCATTGACTTATTTTCCCTACCATATTACTACTATATTTATTTATCATATTTCCACACAAAAAATTGATATATACACATCAATCACCTATAAAATACATCTTAATAATTTTTATTTCTTCTTCTTCATCATTATCACCTGATAAGAAATAAAATATTAATAAAAATTTGTGACAATTTTTTTTTTATATTATTAGGTTTACATAGTATCTTTGGTAAAAGTGAAACTATCCTCGTACTACTTACTATATACTTCCTTAGTCCTTTTTGCCTTGTTACATAGAATGGTAGTGTAACAGCTAGATATGGAATTTTGCCAAACAATCCTTGATTTCTTCGATTAATAGGTATATGGGTGCTTGTGAAAACCATGAAAATTATCTCCTAGTGAAATGTATTGAACTAGAACAAGAATTCGCTCGAGTTAGGCAAATTAAAAAAGAACAATTAATAAATCATGTACATAGGTACATTGAACTTTGACTTCCTAATGTATATTGATCCGTTTAATTTGGTGAAGGACAATTATTGACTAAACTAGAAGTAGACAATCAGATTAGTCCACTTTCTTCCCTCCTAATTAATCACTACTTCTTTGTTGATTTTTAAAGTCAAATCAAAGGTACAATCGATGCTTTAATTTAAATGAACCACAATTTCATACTATGCTATAGTAGTATAAGTATATTAGTTAGGTGGATTGTATACGAAGCAAAAACGAAAGCCAACAGTGAAAGTCAATTTAAAGGCAAAACGCACTAATATAGATCTAGAGAGATATATATATGAGTAGATAAAACAAATAGTAAAAAAAAAAAGAAAAGAGCATAGGATGAGGTAGCTTACTTAATCTATGATGAGTGTATAAAGTGGTAAAAGGTAGTGAATGCCTGAAAGGCAAGATAGTTGGACAGTTTGGAATATGGTTAAAGAAGAAGAAAAGGACAAAGCCAACTAACTTGTAGCACTAACTAAGTCTCATTCATCTAAAAAATACCAACCAGCCTGTCTATTCACATAGTGTAGCTGTTAACTAACAAATTAAAACAATGGAACAAACAACAGACACTCTCTCTTGTGTTGTGAGTCAGTGGTGTAGAATTCAATTTCTTGGATTGGACACTTAGTGGTACTAGTAAATTAAGTTTATTTGGTATAATATATGTTTCCGTATATCTAAATAGTCTCACATAGTTTATAAATAACACATCCATTATTTAATATAGTAATTAACTTTAAAAAATTTATTTTTAATTTAATTTAAATTTTGTATTTACCTTGCCTTATATAAACTGATGTCAGTCGTTTTGTCAAGTAAAAAATATTTCATGGACACTCTCTCTTCATATTACATACTTCATATATACATACATAGTTATCACCTAGAGAAATATAGTTATATTAGATAAATAATTAATTATTTAATTAAATTAACCATAATTTTCAGTGTAATTTAAATTCATTATTTATTCAATTAAATTAACATTTTTTATTCATAAATTGTAGTAAGAAATTTAAAGAAAAAGTAGATGTGCGTGTATTGTTTTCAAAGAGTAGGAAATAATTTATTGGCAATTAAGTTTTGGACCTAAGTTTTAATGGTATTGTTTTGGGTGTGAAAAGTGCGGTGCTTAAGTGAGCGTTGACGCTTTGCGTGCGGAATTTAACGGCATCAAAGGAAGCGTGAAAATGAAGGAAGGCAATGATTAAAGTGAGTATATATTGTTTTGTATTTATCATCACATGCCGCCAACCATTTTTGCAGTAATCCTTGCTTTAATTAATCCATCCAGACCTTATTATATATTGTGTGCAATGCATGAATCAGGTCACGCTGCAGCACCATGCAATATTGCTGTTAGGTGCTTAATCCACCTTCTACTTTACCCTTCCGAATTTAAATACCGTTATCTGTCCCGTCCAATCCAATCTTTCGTTATTAATGTTACGTATGTCGTACAGTACAAGCTATAATTCAAAATTTAGAGTAATAATATTTAAATATTTAATAACTTTATAACTTTAATTTAATCTATTGAATGAGATGTACATATTAGATTAAGAATTGTTTGTTGCGTCATCATACCCTCAGCCTTTAGTCACCCTATTAAACGCCTGAATAACCAATCAAAGGGATCTAATTTCGAATTTCGATTTCATTATGTAACAATTGCATGAGTTGAGCTATCAACATATTGGTGACCATTGCATTAAAGACGGGACAGTTGAGAAATAAAATTCAGAATTTTAAATTTTTAATAATAAAAAACATGATTTTAATCTAACCATTTGATATGGATTAATAGACATGTGAAAAATATGGTTAACTGATAATAGTTAATCATTAGTGGATGTGCGATTAGTCACAAAAGTATATTTTTGCATTAAAATTCAGTTACATAAACATAAACAAGATATTAATGTGTTAAGTTTAGAATATGTATTAAATGTCTAATTCCGTAATGATAATATGATAGAAAATATAGTCAATAGATATCAAAGTTGATAACATAGTCTGTTAAAGACCAAAGTTCTTGCGCCAATAACGGTAGGATATGAAATTTCGAAATGATGTGTTAGCTTGTATGAAATCTCACTAAGGAAACTTATGATATAAACATATTTGAGTATTCTATATTAAACCAGTTGTATTTGCTAATATACTTATCTTGTATTATTCACTCATAATTTTTACATAATTAAATCATGCCTTATGGTATTTAATTTGGATAATTTGAAGTTGAAAAATAAAGAATTGAAATCTAATGGTATTCAATTCAGATTGTTTATAACTTATAAAATATTTTGTAGTATTCTAAAATTTTCAAATTTTAGTAAATTGTTAAATAAATTAGATTTTATTGGATTAGGTTAGACTTTTTGCTGAATTTTTAATTGGAAAAAGTTTTCTCCATCCATATGAGATTTTTATGGATTCTCTTTTCTCATTTATATGTCATGTATTCTTATACCTCTCATCCCTCTATTTTTTGTCATCTCTTGTTTATTATTTTCTCCATAATTCTTTAATGTATTTATATATTTTTGTTCTCTCTCTATCTCTCCCATTTCTCCCCCACTTCTCGCTCTCTTCCTCTAGCTCACATAAGATTATTGTTTTTCACCTCTTATTTTTTAGAAATATTTTCTTTGATTAAAAATATAAGTAAAAATCAAGATATATTTGACTCAAATTATATTGTGATTGGAAAATATATAACTATAATTTTACTCTTAACATCAGTCTAAAATATAGGGTGTGTTTGTTTATGCTTTTTTCAAGAAAAAAATATATTTTTTTAAATTAAATATGGAATATAATTAAATTCTTTTATGATCATCGATGTATATAATTAAATTCTTTAGCATTTGGTATGGATCAAAAGCTAAAAAAATTTGGATCAAAAATTAAAATTTGTGTCTTTCACTAAACCATAAAATTGTGTCCCAAATACAAATTAT
The DNA here is from genome assembly GCA_037974835.1 of Cicer judaicum. Classification (NCBI taxonomy): domain Eukaryota; kingdom Viridiplantae; phylum Streptophyta; class Magnoliopsida; order Fabales; family Fabaceae; genus Cicer; species Cicer judaicum. The sequence goes on along the minus strand of JBBPBS010001075.1, from coordinate 9,596,200 downwards.
CTAAAATACTAAAATTAACATTTTATATTCAGCTTGAAAAATGCTTTCTCTCAACTCCTTTATCTCTATTTTATATTATTTTGTTTGTGCTATCTATTATTTACCAAAATATCTGTCTTAAATATTTGTCTTGTAATATCATGTCTGAAGCATCTTACATGCCTTCCCTTTTTTATTCTTATGTGTATATTTCTTTATTCTTCATTCTTTATTCTACCTTTGCATGTAATTTGATGCATCTGACACATCATACATGGATCTTGCGAAACAACTTAAAAGAATAGGATTCAAATAGCAATAATTTTTTTGGTGATTAAAATAAGCAACCATGAGAGCCCATATCTAAACTCTTCAACTAAGCATGCATATAGTGTTGAGGCCCATAACACTAGTGATATATATGACATTAGCAGAGGGAGGGACTGCGAGAATATTAATTTGATATATACACAACACAACCCCAACTTTAGGCTCATTTTAATTGCAAAGTTGTACAAACTATTAGCAAATAACTGTTTGCCAATGTCCAATACTGAGGTTGCTCTTTTCCTTTATAGTTCTTGTTCATTTATACTAATTTTTTTAATTAAAAAAAAAACTACAAGCAAATAAAGGTTGTCATTCTGCAAGGCATGAGCATATTCTCTATGCAGCTTGGGCAAATCCAACTCTGAGTTTACCATAATCAAACACTGTATGATAGCGCCCCATGAAGATATCTCCAAGGATCCTACATTTATGCAAATGCCATTAAGTGATTATTATCAAATCTAATGCATCAAAATCAAAAGACAAAAATGTCAAGTGTTTTTTTCTTTTTGTTCAAGAAATGTCATAGTTTATGTGTCACAAAAGCAAATTAAAGTTTGATGTACCAGAGTGGGCCACGTGGAGGAGGAACATCCAAAGCAGTAAAGCCACTAATGCATTGGGCTGCAGAACCTTCACCCACCTTCAATATGTACTGCCGAAGGCCAATGGAAATTGATGAGGGAAACACAACATGGAGCAGAGAAACCTTTTTAAGCGTTGTTTAAGCTTTTACACAAAATAAGGAAACCAATAAAAAAAATGTTTTCCATGAAATTCATTATCTTCTTACTATGTTACCATTGACTATTTATTGCTCCCTCCCTTTCACTTTAGCAACAAAAAAAAAAGTTGTTTAAAAATGAATTTAGTTTCCGATTGTTAAGGGCTTGAAAAGGCAAATATTTTGATTTGAAATTATACCTCTTGTGCGGAAAGGTCAAATTTTTTCCCACCAATGGTGAAGGAAACAACAGGCATAGAAGAGATCTTTGCACAATCAACAGATGATTGTCCCATTGGGTTAGGCATTTTATCACAAAGCTGCAATATCATCATGAGGATATAGTTAGTTAATAGGGGAAGAAAGGATTTGAAAACTAAAATAGCAAAACAAAAACTAAATTACCGAATGGACGTAGTTTAGTATCCGCTCTTCTGTCTGATTCTGCCTCAGCTGGTTCTGCATCCAAACAACAGCCATCTCGCATACCGAACAGGAAGCATCTTGAAGACCACCGGATGATATTCTATCAGTTTGTTCAACCACACTCTGGATACCCATACTAAAGGAACAAAATTGAAAGATTTCAATAAAACAGCAGTTGCAGTACATTAGATTTTTGTGGCACTGACACATTAAAATAATTGTATGTCACGTGTCAAACATGTGTCGGTGGTACCTGACACTGAACAAAACACTAACACCATACCAACACAAGTGCTACTTTCAACCTCTTCTATTGTTTTAAATTATTATCGGTGTCTATGTGCCAGAGTTAGTGCTTCATTGCATTAGATACAGTAAGGTCCTTTAAGTTAATAAAGAAATCTTTGGGGCTTACCTAACACCATGAGTTCCATCAAATGTACACAACCCAATTTGGGAGCAGATCTTCTTTGGCTGTGTCTACAGAACCAAATGAAAACCATAAGGCAATTCATTCTCAATAATGACCAATCACTCAACAGTCAACACTCGTCACCATGGTCAAGAATTTCATCAACAAGACAATGACAAGAATAGATTACTCACTTCAGTCAAGAGCAATTGCAAAATTGTTTGTCCATATTGATCAACAAAAGACCTGCATTCTTGACTTACAACTCCAGATGCTCCAATTGCTTGATTTATCATAGTAATTACAGTCTACACAAGCAAAACCACATATTTAATCATAGAAATAAGCTAGTCAAAAGTTCTACCAAAAAGCATTCTTTACAGGTCATGAAACTCAACTAAAAAAATAAAATAAAATAAATCTAAGTCATCTAAATCTAAAAGCATTTATTCATACCGTTGGACCTGCCAACAAAGACGTCCCTGAGTCCGCAATTGCTGAACAATCATTAGCACAATATCCTGGATTACAATATTATGAAGTCAAGATCAATGGATAAAAACCGTGATGCATCTAACAAACTGCTATCATATCATGTCAGAAGAAATAAACTAGTTCATCTAATATGCTTGTACACGTACCGGTAGGTTTTCCATCAATAAGTACATCTTCCATGTCAAACTGTCCAGAAAATACAATGCAATTAACACAAATACTATAAAAGATGCGGTATAAGCATAGCATAATGAACAAACAAGTTGAAAGCCTAGCTAACCTGCCAATATCCTTTTCGTGTCACGGGTACGTAAGTATGTTCGCCCTTGAAGTGAGCAGGATCGACACCACCGAAAACAATCTCACCTCCTTCCTCCTCTTCTGGTTTACGATTGAGCCAAAATGAAAATACAGGATCCTTAACAAGACCTTGTTCGACCATATTGTACCTGTGGCAGAAAAGTGCCTCCTTTCAATATAAAGATAAAAAAAAATAATAACAAACCAATAAATGAATGTTTAAATGTGCACAGATACCAGATTGGGACAGCCTTCCCGACTGATATTTCTTGAAATCCAAGTCCAAGCAAACCATCAAACTTAGCCGCCACAAATGTAACTCCAGGCTCTCTAGTTGTTTCAATAAATTCCTGAAGGGAATAAAAGAAAAATATTCATATCAATTGATTGATCAATATATCACGAAGGAAGCCAAATGAACTCACACAATCCTCTCCATCTGTGTGAAGGAAACCAAATATGGAATGGAAATCAACATTACCTGGTCCTTTATAACTAAGTCACCAACTCCTACATTGTCATAGCTAAAGAAGCCAGAAACAGCTCCAGTACCATACTGAATAGAAGCAGAAGTCCCTAAATAACAACACACTCTCTGTGAAAAAAAAAACTAACAAGATACAAAGAAATAAACAAGTATGACTTATTAAATCATTAATTATATTATGCCAAACAAATTACAAACATGTCACAAACAAAAACATTGGTATTTACAATAATTTTTTTATATTATGTTAGAGCATCCACATTGGAGCTCTCTCATTTGGGTGCTTAAACAGGACCTACGTGTACGCATAACTCATTTCATAAGTTTTTTATGATAGTGCTCAATAAACACCCAACCTCTCGAATACAACACCTCAAAAGAAATTACTAAATGGATCCCACTAACAATTGTATATCACTACAGGATATTTCAACAACACTCATTTATATTAATAAAATTTATTGTGTAGGGTACATAAAAAATGAAGAGAGAAGGTTCTTCCGTAGCCACTCTTCTATATAAACACCCAAAATTTATAGGGTAAATTTAGCAGTTCTATAGGGTAAATTTAGCAAGACTATAGAAGACTCAAACTTCCAACACTGCATATGAAAGAAGCAAATTTAAACAAAGAAATACAGACCCTTAAAAGACAAAGAGAAAAGACAAACCATTTGGCCTGTAGGTACTTGATTGGCTAGACCTGTATTTGGCATGGACTAAGCATGCAAGCTGGACCAACATGCAAAAACAGCACCAACAAAACCGAAAGTGAGGATATAATTTTATAAATAAAGCAGCTAAATATCTATGAAGCACAGATGATAACACGAACACCAGACACAACAGAACGACACCAACACCGATAATAATTTGAGAAAATAAATTAATAATCTCTGAGTCGGTGTCCCTGTGTCGGACACATAAACATGTCTTTAATCAGAAGTATTGGTGCTACAAAGCTAAATATTCATAAGATGGATAAGAAATAACATATAAACTCACCGAGAAATAACATCTAACAGATGGCACCCAGGTATTAGAGCTACCAGTGTCAAAAATGACAGTGAATTTCTGAGGAGGGGTACCAATGGTAATTTCACCATAATATTGAGCATCCAAGTAATTCTTCAATGCAACAACATCAGTCTTCTCATTTCCTCCAAGGATATTGTTTTCCAGACGATACTTCCTAATGATAGATTGATCACCCTTCAACACTTTCAGGTCGTTGGGTCCCAATTTGATCTTTTTCAGTCCTATCCTACGTAACCCTTCATTTGGTACACAAGAAACAAAACAAAACAACAGGGTCCACACACACAAACACAACGCCACCACATTCAACTTGTTTCCCATTTTCACCTGTTCATAAAAATTCCAAAATTTCAACCTAAGATGAAAATTTCATCTTTTACTAAAATTAAAAAAAAAAAATTATTCACAATTAAATTAAAAACTAGTCAATTAATGTACAATCCTAAATTTTCATGTGTCGCAGCAATAGTAATTAAACAAACCATAAACCCCTTTCATTCCCCCACCAAACCCTCACATGCATTAAAAAGAGTTTATTATATCCGAATAAAAGCCACAAATGCATTAAAGAAGAAAAAAAAGGAGATAGAGGAATAATCCAGCAATGCATGCATTAATATTAAAAAATAAAAATAAAAATAAGAATGAAAGAATAGAGGAAGAGAAATGAAGTTACCGAGAATTGGATTGTTGAAGAAGAGAGAATTGAAATGAGAATTGTGAAGAAAGGGTGATGAGGGAGAGAATTTATTTAAAGCCGAAATGGTGCAAATAAGAAACTACCAACCTGGTTGAGATTGGCAGTGTAGTGGGCCCAGCTCGACTAGCACCCTATTCTCGTACCCATTGTGGGTCCCTCCTTTTTAAGCCGTTGATTAGAGAAAGCAATGCAGGAGAGCCGTTGATGTTATGATGGTGGAGGGTTTCTCGTGAAGGATGGTAACTGAAATGGTTACGTGGATGAGAAGGAGAAGGGTAATGCATTAGCACGCGACACAACACAACACATTCCCCTTTACCCCTGACGTCAGATCGGGAATCTCATCTAACGCACCACAAAATCAGTTTTTAGTTTTATAAAATTTAATGTAATGTAAAGATTGTGTGTGATATATTAATAATAACGTAATAATTTATTATAATACATCTCCTTTTATCCCAATCAACGTCGATGTCGGCATTCTCTTTCTTGTCCATGTACCTATTATTATATACATTAAGCTAACCTATGTTAATAGAAAAGGTTAACTTTGTTTCATTTTTATTTGATTTTAAATCAAATAAGTTGAATTGACTAAATATATAATTATAAAAATTGAAAATGTGTTTTCTCTTACAATTATTCTCACTTTTATAAAATGTAAGAAAATAAAAGGAAAGAAAACTACAATGCAATTAGTATTTGACTGTGCAATGAAGTAATAATATTAAAATAATAGATGATATATCTTTTGAAATAAAATAGACTATATTAAGAAAAATATTGTTTTTATTATATGTATAGATAAAAGGTTTTTGAACTGAATGTGGTTTTAATTTTTTAGTTTGCGTGAGCATAATTTTAATGAGACATTTAATTCAGATTAATATATTATTTTTAATGTATTGTATTTCAATCAATGATGGTGCATTTTCAATTTAAAAACAGATCAAAAATTAGAATTAAGCATGATAAAAATATAAAAACTGAAAATGCATTTAAACTTCTATTTTAATGATAGTTCATTATTAGTCCAGATATAAAAAATGACTTAAAAAAATTTATATAATAGGGAAATATTATTAAATAACATAAATAATAATTAAACTACTTGACAAAAACTATAAACACGGTAACCTCTTTATCTCGAAGTGTTATTTTAACGACAAAAAAAATTCTTAAATTGAATATTATTTTCAATATTTGATATAAAATTGGTTATTATTATTTTAATTATATTACTAATTATTATTATCAATATTATTTTTAAATTATTATATTCGAGTATGTATTTATGATAGAATAAAATATTTAACAAAAAAATATTTAATAAAAAGTATTCGATAAAATTATTATTATCTCTTATTTATACTATTTTTAAAATAAACAAAATATACAAAGAGGAAGAAGTATACAAAGTTTTTTTTTTTCACTTGTAGTTTTATAGAGCTTACTTCAATGGTGAAGTAACAAGTATTATGGACATTCATATGCGTGAAGAGGAACCCAAGTGATGTTAATGAAAGTGTGGAGAAAAAGCAAAAAAGTGTAACGTGAGGAAGCAAACATGGATGACATTGCCAAGAAGCAAAGCCACAATTTGTGAATGAGAATGGGAGAGTGAGGTTAGCATACCCCACACTAAGGAGTGATTGGAAGTGCAAGTAAGCAAACTTTTTCTAATATGGTCACACTAAAATCATGTAATTAATTACAATATTAGTCTATTTATAAAATTAAGCTAGAACTTATCTATCTTATCTTGTAATATATAACTTACTAATATAATTTTTAATCAATTTCAATTCAGAGCTATCTTGTCTTGCACAAATGGATTAAGAAAAAAGTAAAAGGTATATTCCAATTTAATAGTACATCACAATTTTCAAGTTTTAACGTATCGGATTAATTAATAAACAAATGATTTTTCAAAATAAAATGAATAAATCAATAAAATAGATAAATTTGTGATCATTCACACTATATTAGTTGTTTATTTGATCAATTTAATATTATTGATATTTTATCGATTGAATTAGGACTTAAGAAATTATCGTAATATATTCGTTGTCGGTTTTGAAATTTTTTATGCTTAAAAAAATAAAGTCTCAAAGTGATTAGAATCATTAATTATATGTATTTTTTCTTAAAAAACATTGTCACATGAATATTGTTCAGTGATGCATGCACGCATATATACTTTGTAGTACTAAAAAATATTGACATCCCTCGTAATATTTTTATATATACATAATATAAAATAAAATGTTGATACTCTTTTAAGTTTGAATGTTCCCTTTTTCCGCTTGCTGAAAGTCATCACTAGTACCCTATATCTTGCACTTGTTTTAACACATGACTCAACTCTAATAGTTGTTTAAGCTTATATTTCGACGTTTTTTATTTCAGATTTTGTAATAGTGGTCATTATTGATTTCTCATAATATACTCTACAAAATATAGTTTCCTCCAACTAAATTATAGATGTTTTATGCTATAGAGGATTAGAGACCACCTCCTAAATTTTCATTCATAGCGATCAAGTGAAAATAAAAAAAAAATATAAAAAACCCTTAAAGAAGTACAAAAAAACTCAATTATTTCAGATACAATATCACGATAATATTCCTAGTTTCACTTTGTACTCAATTAGTTAATTGATATGTATAGTGGCAACAATTTGTTGATGATATAGTTAATACTAACCGCGCATAAAAAAATGAAAGACGAATTGTTTAACCGGAATTGAGCTTCTAACAATTATTAAAAAAAAAATTAATGAAGACAAAAGTGGAATTTAAAAAATTATAGGAGTGTGAAGACTAAATATATGGGTGGTTTTCTCCATTTAAAAACTTAAAATATCCTACTGGGAAGTATAAAAATAAAATGAGATCTAATACAGAGTAAAAAAAGAAAAGAAAATATGAGGCCCAATGTATGCCTTATTAGCTTATGCATTGAGCAAGACAATACTTGATGTGATATTTATAGACAAAGTGAATGTTCATTCAAATATTTATCATTTATATTAAATTTTAATTTTCGATAATGTATTAGAGCATATAGATAAAATTGGAGCAAAGGATGAGCATTTTCCTATAAGCAAAGAGATGTTTAGCTTTTTGTTGTTGTTGAGATTTCTCATCCCAATTTGTCAAACATAATGTTTAGATTTTTAGTTATTTTTTCTTTTGGAAAAACCATGTAGTGTATAGCAAGAATGACAATTTCAAGAAAGGAAATATATGACCACGAAGCCCATATATTGGGCTCGGGCAAACATAAACCTCTAAAGGCCACAACCGATCCAAACAAGAATAGCCCATGTGAAAACAACACGCAACAAAACAACTATTTGCACCTCTGCGATATACCTTAGTCACAACTAAAAATATGTAATAGTTTTGAATTTAGGTTTTTAGCATACTTTCATTGTTTTCTAGGATGTCAATTTTAGGGGTTTAGTATATATATATTAATTTTTTTTTTAATTGTCCTATTTTAAAACTTATTTCTCCAAATACTATATTATTTTATTCTTTTTGTAGATAGTCGTTTTTTGGAGAAGCGACTACTTGAAAAATAAATTTTTTAAAATTAATGTAAGATATTTTCATGGAGAAACGATCTCTAACTTAGTAATTTTTTTTATTATATTTTAAATTTTTTTAATTATTAAAATTATTAATTTAATTATTTAACAAATAAAAATACTGATAATAAATTAAAATAAAATACATTAATAAATTATAAATAATTAAAACATTTAAAAATTCAAAGTACTATTAATAAAATAAAATATATTAATAAATAACAATAAATAAAATAAATTAATAATAATAAAAGTAATAAGTTTAATAATAATCCAAAAAAACAAATAAAAAGAAGTTGTTCTAATAAGGGAGTTGTTACACTAACTTGTCAAATAACTCCCTCGTCAACATAACTGGGACAAGTAATTTATTTTGGCAACTTACTTTAACAACTTCTTCTAGTTTATTTTGGCACATTATTATTCTTTTTATTATTGTTATTATTATTAAATTTTATAATATTATTAAAATCATTATTAATATATTTTATTTATTCTTATTATTATTTATTAATTTATTTTATTTTATTATTAATATTTTTATTTTTTAAATAATTAAATTAATAAATTTAATAATAAATAAATATTAAAATATAACAAAAAAAATTATTGCTCAATTAAATTTGTTTCTCAAGAAACGACGTTCTGCTGTGTTTCAAAAATTTCATCTTGACGTGGTCACTACTCTATGTAACGACCTCCAACTTAAAAAAAAATTATGGCATAAAAAATATTTATTAAATATACGAAGATAAAAATATTATATTAAAAATTATATATTTAATTTTAAAAATATATAATTCATTTATATTTAAATAAAATTTTAATTTTTTTTTATATTTAACAATTATAATACACTTATGAAATAATTATTGTTTAGAAGTGAATTTAGAAGTACTAGTACTTCCTTCTTTTGGATCGAATAAAATCAAACTCAATAAATGCACCGTATCTTTCTTGTTCACAGAGCACAATTTAGTATTACATTCCATGAATACTTGGTATCGAGCTGATTTTGAAAATAAACAAACTAATGGAACTAGTCTTCTCCTTCACATGCAAGCACATGAACCCATTCATTCACAGAACTATGTAATTAATCTTTTTATTTATCCTTCAACGAAAGAGAGATAAGCCAATGATACAAGTCAGTCACCGCCTTTGGTTTGGATAAAGTCAAAAGAAAGTCAACGAAGACTCAGTTGTTCGTACGGTGTATGACGAAGTACGACTGCGTAAACACCATAAGGTAACATGTTCTGTTCTCGTTATGTCTCTTGTTCGGTTCCATCTCTCACATGAATATTACTCCAAACTGGTATTAAGGTGGCACTAACGTGAACGCATCGAAACCGCACACAAAGTCAAAAAATGTATACTTCTTCCCAATCAACGTCCACCAACTCACTTTTCATTTCAATTTCCACCTCCTATAGTATTTATTATAAGTTGACCTTATCTACAAGTATTAAATGATTACCATTATTATTATTATCACGTATAACGAGACCGCACGAAGTTGCTTAGAAACACACTAGCTAGTACCTCCTCGACTAGAATCGCCTACCATTAAGCTCTACGTAATTTTATGCCCTAAATCATCTCAACCGTTACTTTGATATCGTATAATTTAAATCACATGATAAAACAGTTAACTTTATTTAAACAATTTTAATATAATTTTAAATTATGGTCGCTAAGCGGGACAGTTGTAATTTTGGCCGCTTTGATTTTTTTTTATCTTTTACTATAATATAAAAGTTTGTAATATAATTGCTATATTTAAAGTCATGATGTTGACCATTTATTTATGATAAATTATTATGCCAAATTTAAATCCCTACCCTCCCACCTCTCCCTAGCTAAGTTTTGTTACGAAAAAGAAGTTTAGAAAAATACACCTCATAGAAGGTGAGAGAAAACTTTTAATTTCACTGAGAATTTATAAGTAGATAGTTTATTAATTTATCAATCAAATTCTAAATTTAAATGTGATCACAAAATTCAATTATTTGTGTCAACTTCAATTTTTTTTATAAGCATGTCAACATCAATGGTTAGCGGAAGTCCACATTTGGATTACTACTTCCTACCATAAATATGGCCGTATTTCTTGACCAATCAAAAAAATTAGCATATTCTTAGCAAACATGGACAATTCATTTGGCTCTTTATACACCATTTTTCTTCTTCTTTCCTCTTTTCTTTTTTTATTTTTTCTTTAGTAGATTGGTTACTATCTCGGTTGTTTTCAACATTTTTCAGAAAACATATGGTCCAAGATATGAAAAGATAACTATGAAACAAATTAAGAAAAACTATTATTATTTTTTCTCTTCACCTGTCTATTTTCTCTATAAGAATATTGAATAACATATCTTAAGATTATTTATGGTGAAATGATGGATAAAACAAAAAATTGAATTGGATTTTTTCTTAGAAGATCTAATATACATATATATCTCCACAATCCCAAGACATGGACTAAAAAGAATATGAACATTTATGACGTCACTTTCCCTTACCCATGTACAAAAAAAAGGAATAATATTAATGAGAAAAAAACAAGGAACCAAAGAAGAAAAGATTTAGTTTCCTGAAAAACTACTAATAGTATTTCTGCCGCTGTTGTTGTTGGAATTGTTGTTGTTGTTTCCATGAGCACCACCAATGATAGAGGAGATAGCGGCGGCGAGAACCGCGGTGAAATTAGGATCGGCAGTGATGGCTGCGGTAGCCGCGCTGACAGAGTCAGCTAAGGAAGGTTGTTGAGGTGGTGGTTGTGTTGAACTTGAAGCTTGCGTTGTCAAATGAGAAGAACCAATTTCTTGAGACAATTGAAGACCAGAGAATTTAGATTGATTATAAAGCGCTGCTGCTTGTGCAAAATTCTGAGGCTGTCCTTGGAAAAACGGTACTTGAAATGGTGCATGAGGTCTTTGAAATTGCAATGGATTTGGATTTGAATTTGAGTGTTGTGTGAGATCTAATGTAACAGTAGGGAATGGTGCTGAAGCGGAAAGTGTTGCCATGCTTGTTGAACAAGGAAGAATAGCTCTTGCTAACAAATTTGGTGTCATGATTCCATCAGCACTTGACATTGAACCTGATAGTAACATACTTGCAGCTGCTGAAGTTGTTGATGCCATAGCCATAGCTGCTGGTGGTAGTGGATGGTTATGTGTTCCTTCATATGTTGTTACCAAAATGGTTGTGTCCTCAGCACAACGTTGAACCTATATATTAACAAACAAAAAACATGATTAATTTAGCTCTACATTAATTCTTAGTAGTTAGTTATCAACAAAACTATTCATACTACTATAAAGTAATGATCAATGTTTTAAATATCAAGTCTTAAAAAATTTGAATCAAATCAAATAGTTCAACCGGTTTAATTGTGAATTAGTACTAGTTAAGATTTACCAGTTTGATCATATGATTTTGCATTGGTTTGATCAATTTAAAGTAGCAGTAAAACCATGACTAAATGGTCTAATTGATTAGATGTCCAGTTTTGTTTTTAAAACATTTTTATTACTAATAGTTATAAAAATTTAAATTAAAAAAAATGTTGACGGTGTAATTTCGCCACTAAATTTATATTTAGTAGGGAATAAATTAGTGACAAACTTATTTTATTTTTGAATATTTCTGATTTTATTTTCTGAATAATGAGTTTGTTGATAATCTATCGGAAAGAAAACTCACTTGTTTACGAACTGGACAACCAACTGCCATAGTGCATCTATAATATGCTCTTGGACATGGATTTCCTTTAGCCATTTTTTGTCCATATTTTCTCCATTGACACCCATCACTGATCTGCAATTGTGATTCAGTTATATAAATAATCAATTAATCACCTAGAAGGAGTACTAATTTGTAGTTAATAGTTAATTAATAAATACATACCATTGAAGCTTCTGATCGAGCGCGAACAGAGACACGAGCTTTTCTCATTGTTGCTTCTGTTGTAGATTGATCAATAGGATTGGAAGGGTTCAATATTTTCTGAACCTTATTGGAACCCCAACCTTGTGATTCTGAATCCGAACTTTCTTCCCTACCATTTTTACCAGTGTTATTTCTAACTATTTGATCTCTTGTTGTTCCAGCTACTTCAATCTGAGGTGTGTTTGATCTAGTTCTTTCATCTGATGAAGAATTCGATACTTGATCATCTACTTCTGCTGCTGTACCACTTGGACCTATCTCAAGAAATTGTCTTGGTACCATTCCTCCACCAACACCTTGCTTTTTCTCCTCACTTTTTGCATTAACAATCTGAATTTATTTTTAATAACATGTTCTAATTAAATTTCCACATGTCAAATCAATTTTACTTGTTACTACTACGTATTAATAGTTTTTTACGTCGTCAATTAATTACAAATATAATATCATTCAAAATATTTGACTTTAATTATAAACTTTTTATAATTACCTCATTTGCGGTGTTGTGATTCTTTTGCATTAATGCGACGAGTTGCATCTGCAAAGCCGTGTAGTTACCAGTAACGTGACTTAGCATCTCTTTCAGCTTTTTGTTTTCTGAATTCATCCGTTGAAGCTCGACTTGCAACTGTGCAAGCTGAATTAATTAAACAAAATTATATGATTAATTATCAAATTCAGAAAGTAAAAACTACAATTAATTAACGATTAGTTTTATAAATATGAAATTTATGTACCTCGGTGGTTTTGGCTCGCTTATTTTCGGCATCAGATGAAACAGCATCGTCTACTATAGATTGATCGCTCCCGGTGTTTGCTAGCTGTAATCCAGTCTAAAATGTTTCAAGCAAATTAATTAATACATTTAATTAGCTAGTAGATGTGATTATTATTATTTAATTTATAGCTAGGTAGCCGCCATAAAGGAAGATTCAACAAAACGAAATGAATTATAAGAAGCTTACGTTTACGTGGATATTAGATGTGGGAGACTTTTCATCGTTTGTAATAATCTCTTTTTTGACGGTGTTGTTAGATTTAACATGTGAAGGCTTATTGTTTCTTTCTGAGAAAAAATCGACTTCGCCGATTACTTTCCGGTCACCGTCTTCGGCGTTGGAAGTGTTGCGGCTAAGGTTGACTGGGAATCCAAAAATGGGAAACATTTTATCGTTGGTGTTGAATGAAGATGCAGATGGTTGTTTGGAAGGTAGAAAAGGGAGAGATGGAATTGGAGATGATGGAGAAGTATCAAGAGCGAGTCCCCATCCTTTGTCCATATATAAGGAAGAGATCAGAGAGAGAGAGAGAGCGATGTAGAAAAGAGAGAGAAAGTGAGAGAGGTAGATGAAGTCTTTCACCAGTGAAATAGATTAGGGTATAAAAAGAGATTGGGAATTGAAGGAGCGTGGACCAAATGGAAAATCAAATTTGGATTTTATGAAAATTCCACGGAATTTATTATTATTTTACTATAAAATATTGTTGCGTCAGATGGTGCGTCAGGGTGGAAAATGTCCCCCAAATCTGAATGCTAGCTAGGTGCCCACACAGTTTACCCATACAACCCACACGTCCACATATACGGAGAAAATATTCAAGACAAGTAAATTAAAGAGAAGAAAAATTGATCGGAGATATATATAGAGTTTTGAGGTTGCTGAGAGAATGTTAGTAGACATGATTCAAATTGATACTTTTATTTCATTTGTCTTTGGTTAACTCAATTATCTCTTTATATTGCTATTAAGATATTATCCTATCCTTTTTTTATATGTATAAGTAAAAATATTTTATATATTTACTCTAAATTTAAATCAAATAAATTTGGTTTTTTATTTATATTTAGCATGAAAAACAATGTAAAAGAGAATCATCAACTTAGTTGAAAATTCAATTATAATTAATTTAGTAAATTATTTATATTAACAATTGATGTGTTTATATTATTGTAAGAATTTAAGTATTATGTATTATCAATGTAATTTTTTTTATCAATACATTATAATCATTTATAAAAATGATTTTAAAATTAATTTTGATAAAAATTAAATATACTTTTATATTATTAATTAAAAAATACAATTTAAAAAAAAATAATATTTAATCATTTGTATAGTTTGTTCTGCATATCAAAACAACTTATAATTTTTTTTTATTTATTGATTTGTTTCATATAATAATCTTAATTATTTATTATTTAA
>JBBPBS010001075.1:9562983-9581307 GCA_037974835.1 Cicer judaicum | reverse complement strand
CGCAAAATAATAAGTTCGTTTATAAAAAAAAATTATCTCCAACTAAATCAATCTTTTAATTTTTAATATATCTTTTTCTTATTTATATCTTTTAATTAATATTAATTACAAACTTACAACATATTATCTTCAATTATATATTTATAGCATTAATAATTCATCAATATATATTTTTAAATAAAAATAATTTTCTCTCTTTTATTTATATATTTTTAATATATATTAAATAATTGAATATAAATAATTCAATATTTATATCACGGTAGTAAAATGGAAAAGTAATTAGTGAATCTCTTTTATTTCAACTGACTAGTAATAATTTAGTTTGCATTGCATTTGAGGCTAACAATAATCTAATAAATCCTATAATCCCGAAAAGTAAAAGGGATTGGTAGTAATAGGTGATTGGTTGTACAAGTATGAACGTGGATCATGAAACTACTATTATGAATGAATGAATGGACACCCGACCCGAGGCATTATTTTGTTTCTTTAGAAAATGATGATCCCAAAAGGATTACTGCATTGATTTGATGAAGAAAAAAGTAAGAAAGAGAGAGATAGTGGTTGGTTCGTATGGGTTTCGTGAAGAAAGAATTTGACTGACTCATAAATGAAGTCGAAGAAAAAGGAGCCACCGCCCCGAATAGTGCGGGGATGTTACACGTGATAAAATTGAAAATGATCTTTTTTTTCTCTCTCTCATATACTAGTACACACGCAACGACAAGAAATTCAACAGAAGACACGATAAAGCAAAAGCCAAGTCAACCAATTTGACGGCCCGGCTCTTTCTCTGTCTTCTATTCTATGCTGCATGTCATGAGATGATTCATTCAAGACTTACTACAAAACCATCCAGGCACCTTGTTGACTCTTTACTAATGGGACCACATCACCTGCTCACAGCTTCTTCTTACTCTCTCTTTCTCAAAACTACTACTACTACCATTTTATACCAACAAAAAATATAATCAAATAAATAAAACTTTTATTAATTATTGATATATTATAATTTGAGAATAATGCATGATATTAATATTTTTGTATAATATGATAAAAAAAATTATGAATTCTTTTTATAAAATTAATATTCATTAATAATATATAAAATAAAGTTATACATAATACTCGGTATAATTAGAAAACAACATTATTATTTCGTTGATTTTCTATGACCGTGTATAAAGTAAAAACAACTTTACTAAATAAAAAGACTTGTATTGTGTGACAAATAAAACACATTGATATTCATTACTACTATGATTAAAATTTAAATATAGAATTTCACTAACTTTTCAAAAAGTTAATAGTAATATTTAATTAAATTTATTATTGTTTTATTTAAAATTGATCATGTGTAGTGTCTATTGTTTACACATAAATGTTTTAAATATTTTGATAAAGAAGTTAAAAAATTTCAAAATAAATCCTATAAAATTGACATTTTTTGTTGTTGAAAATATTCTTATATTTAAATACAGATATAATATAATTATCACAAAACATACATATATCAAAGACTACATTTTTATATATGAAGTAAAATAAATAACAAACAAAATATATCTATAAATCATAAGAATATATTTTATTCAAATTAAATAACTACAAACTAAGTCAAAATAAGAGGAAAATATTTATGTGTTTATTAAAAATTATACAAAAGAAAATACACGAATGAAATAAACATATTAAAAGTAAAAGTAAGAGAAAGTGGTTGAATTATAGTTTAAAATATTTCTTAAAAATGATTTCTAAAAATATTTTCACTTAAAAAGATTTTCTAATAAATTATGGACAATATTTAAGTGATTAATCTATATAGACTAAACAACAATGAGCAATAAAAAAATTAAAGAATAAAGAAAAATGTACACATAATTTATTCTAGTTTACTATGTTATGTCCAATCATGTACATTTTTTTCACTATTCAAACATTGAATAAACAGCTGTGCATGTTAACAATGAAACCACTTGTGTTTGTTATAAAATATTTACCTTAAGTCACTTGCCAAATAAAAGTCTTTACAAGTGAAAGCTTTTTGCTTCTAGTAAGTTCAAAAAACTCAACATAAATTATTCTTTACAAAAGAAAACTTAGTACAAATTTTTTAAGAGTTTTTACTTGATGATATTGAAAATTCAAATCTTGATTATTTAATTAATGGGGAGAAAGTCATATATATATATATATATATATATATAAAAGCAGTGTAGTTGTACCATTTTTAGTTTTTAAAAATTAATTAATATTTATAAGTCAGATGAGTTTAAAAATAATTCAGTTTAATTCAATTTTAGAGTTTGATTCAGGAATTAATTTTTGTGAACATCCCTTAAAATATGCACTGGTCTATAATCTTCTGGCCAAATAAAAGTGATTTGAAAGTAAATTTTGATGGTTTTGAAAGATTATGAAATAGCTTGGACGGTCGATGCATTCACAAAAAATATAATCCTTTTCTTCTGGTTTATGTCCTTAATGTCTACTTGTTTATGAAGATTATCATCAAAATTACTTAAGAGATAGAATCACAAATCAATTTGGTCATAACACATGATATTTATTTTTAGAAATAATTTAACTACTCGATTATCTTTGCATTAATTAGTTGGAAAGTGACAAAAAAATCATTCGTGCTATGGCGTATTGGGATATTGTTTAGTTAGGTTGGGCAACGCAGCAAGTCTCTAGCTAGCTCTTTTTGCTATCGATCTAATAGGAAAGTTAGTGGGATTCATTCGTCAACTACCCACATCATTACTCATTTGACATTTTATGCATGTGTTAATAATATTGAGAATTACAAACAAGGAAACGAACAAAAATAGATTATGATTTCATTAGAATGTAATTATTGACTAATAATGATTTAATCCAAAAAATTTAATATTAATTGCTATTCGTAGGAATATATAGACTCTCATTCATAAATAAATAAAAAATTATAATAATAAATAATATAAAATATAATTCTAAGATATATTTTTTAATATTCAAAACGGTATGCTTCGACAATAAACCTAATGGTTCTGCCAAGTACATTGAAGAAATTGTTTGGAGAAAATATACAAATTTAAATGATTAGTAGTAACATTTGCATGTATAAAAGATGGGAAATCTACCAAATCGGTGAATTCCCCTTTAACCATGGTAAAGGTAATTAGAAACATTATGAGTGGAAATAAATTTTGTTCCTTCCATGCATGATCGTAACAAATTTCAATTTCTTGTGACGCTCTTTTTTAACATTGGTCTCTTTCAAATTGCCTTTAATACTACTTTTGAACGACAACTCAAGTTTGAAGGAAAAAGGCGCTTCATGATGTTTCCAAACAAAGAAAAAGAAATCCACTCGAGCTTCTTTTCTTTACCTTGACTAAAAGAAGAGTCGTTCTTTGAAACAAAAACTTCGCATTTACACCCCCCCAATTCTATCCTACCCAATCCCAACCAAATTAAAAGTATACCATCAAAGCAATGGACATTACCCCATTAAAGGAAATTAAAACGTCGGCTGAATGTTGACTAAGTAGTACGTGTGCAAGAATATATAGTATGAGATGGTTTTATTGAAAGCTAAAAACGATGTATTAGCCCCACTACTCCACTGGCTAACACACTAGCTAGTAATTATAATTAAATAAACTAGCTCTTCCATTTCTTTCCATCCAAATTGAAGCAAATAAAAAAAATTGTTCGAGGAAGGAGATTATTTGGTATGTATGTGGGATTCGTCCAACATTTATTGGGGTCCTAAAGGGAATTCTAAATTACACTGCTTTGATAAAAAAAATATATAGATATTTTTAATACTTAATAATAATAATATTCTATTATAATTTTATTTAAATTTATTTATTTTTACTTTTTAGATATAAAATATTTTAATTAAATAAATAATTGTTGTATTAATACTCTTACTTTACCGGTTTGGACCTTCGGTCAAATGTGAATGATATTTATAAGAAAATATTTGACCGGATTTTTTATGGTAAAAAAGTTTATTTGAAAAATTTATATTAATTTTTGTTCGTGCTGGAAATTTGTGCTGTATTAAAGAAACTATAATTTCTGCCAATAAAATAAATGTGTGTATTAAAAATAGGTTTTTTCTTGGTTAATCAGCCAAACAAAGTGTTTGAATTTAGAATCCTTGACACTCAAACAATGGATTATTTCTCTATGCATGAGCAACATGGTATTGTTTGGTGGGCATATTGATTAATTAATTAGAGTAGAGAGAAATGTCTGCGTCCAATATTATTTTTCTTTCCAAAAACACAAGCGGAAAAAATTGCTCTTTTTGAAGAAAATTATTGCATATAGTATACTATTTTCATGAATAAAAAAAAAGTTAGAACGTCGTTTTAATATAGCTTCAGTTTCAGAAGTACCCCTAGCTGGGAAAAATGGGCACAATACAATTAACAACCATACTTGTAATTAATCTTTGTTGTTATAAATTGAGAGGGTTATTAAGAGAAGAGCACTAAATTCAAAGCATTCAATTTCAGGGACCTCATCAACCATACTCATCCTATTTAGTTACAATTTCAAAATTTTCCAAACGAAGAAAATGAAAAAATATTATCATCGTAATTAGTCAGACATTATTGGTCGTTGGTCAGAAAATGCAGGTAATATATAGGTATTTTTTTCGTTACATTATAGACAGTCTTAAAATTTAAAAGTCAATGACGTACGTATCTTTACACATTTCCTCATTTACTATATTAGGGTCGGGTCTAGTTTAAATCTTTTATCTCAATTTTTGTATAATTAATAACATAGAAGTAGACCTATTTCAAATTGATTGATCGGTTAAGTCTAGTTATTTTAACATTTTAGTTGAATTATTGATGAGGACCCATTAAAAAATTGACATTATGTGAGGTGAGGCGATTGAGATGGAACCGTGGAGCTAGGGAGTAGAGTTGGGATCAGACTAACACTTGCTTAAATTATAACACTTAAATAACTTTTTTTTATGAAACTAAAAAATTTCTTTTATAAAAGAATTAGGGAGAGTAATTAACAAGTTTCGTTGATGATGAATTTTTAGTGGAAAATTGGTCGACCATTATAATTAGATGTCCTTTTTCAACTTTTTTATTTATTACATAATTCATAACTTAATACCTTATTTAACGTATCACATGTTTGATTTTTCATTGACACAATTACAATTAACATGTTATTGTTTTTCAAAATCCACATAATTATTTATTACGATTTTATTATTTTACTTTTTTTAGTCAATGAATGAGATAATATAATTACTATTAAAAATATATATATAAATATAATATTTTAATTTCAGTGAATTAAGATTTAAAGATCAATTTGTAATTAATGTTAATAAATAAATAATAATATTTTATATTAAAATAATTGTCTTATTTACAAAAATAACTGTTTTAAGGACTAACTTTTAATGTGATACTTTTTTCTATGTATTTATGAAATTAATAATATATTATTATATATAAAAAATAATTTAATCAAAATAATATAATTTTAAAATAGATAAAGAAGTAAATAAATATTTTTTATTTATTTAAAAAGCCACGATTTGAAGACCGAGAGAGAGAAGGAAAAAAGAAATAAAAGGGGAAGAAAAAGGTTAGAGTTGACTAGGATATAAGTTGACGATTAGATCCTACCCCACGTGGGTTACTTGAATTGACGTAGAAATGTGGTGTAAGGTTAGGTTGTGACAGCATGGATTTGTAGAAAATAAACAGACCATTGGACCAAAATAGGGAGAAAGGGTAAAAAACCGGAACCATGCGGCAAACGGCATTGTGACAGCTCCCGTTGCGTACGCTTCCAAGCTACCAATTTTATTTGATACCGTTCACATTGGGATCATCACCTCCTCTTTAATCACTTAATCCAAGTTTTTAAACTATTTAATTGCTTGTTTGGCAGATTATATTTGGTTATTAACAATAATTCATCCGTCTCATTAAACTGTAAGATTAACACTCTACTCTTGGATTTGGATTGTCTACTCTTCCTGAATTTTGTTGAATCACTTTAAATATATAACAAAAATGAGTTTAAAAATTAATATGTTTAATAGTAGAGGTCTACTTTAGAATTTGAAAAATTCTTAAAAAGTTATTTAATCTTTAAGAAAAATAAAAATATTTTTTAGTCTATAAAGAAATTAAATTTGAAATGACTAAAATAATCTTAAGTATACTGTAAAAACTAAAAAGTGTCATTATACCTCTATAATTTGTACTTTTCGGAAAGTAAGTTTTGCTTACAAAATATGTTTACTGAAAATTTTATTTTTGAAATTTTCGAGTGTTTCATCTAAAAATTTAAAATTTCCGATAGTTGTTTTTCAATACGAGAAATTTCAAATATCTTATTGAAACTCCCAGAAATTTCAGAAACAAAATTTCCAATATTGAAAATGACTACTGAAAATTTCAAATTTTCGAGAAGTTCAACGAAAATTTCATTAATTGCTGAAATTTTAGAAACAATATTTTTGTTTTATTTTACATTTCTTTAATTATATTTTTTTCAGTGACGACCAAAGGAGCAAAAAACAGCGTTGGACATTATCCATTTCGATCTCCTACACAATCAAATAGGAGAGTCATCGTTGAGAAAAGGAGAAATAGGAACGAAGAAATGCAATAGAAGGATTATAATATTTAGTATGAGTTTGAGCAAGATCCTACATTTGATGATGAACATGATCAACAACACCAACATAACGAGCATCACCATCAAGAGCCTGAACAACCTATATTTCCTAGAGGTCCTTACGATCTTTTCATTCTTAATGATTATGAGCACCACATTTCAATGAAAGTGTAGAGTGAACAAGTTAGTAAATAATTTATTTTATTATATATTATAATATAGCATAATATATATGTATATTTTAATATATTTGTAGTATAGGTTTTTACAAAGTTGATTTTAGGAACTCAAACGCATGATATGTCTAGTATAGTTTATAGAAAGCTGATTATAGTATAGTTTATATGTATATTATAGTCATTATGTATTTCTTAAGAAACTTTTAAAATGACTCAATATATTAATTGAAAGATAAAATTATTGAAATGACTGTTATCAATAAAAATGAAAGAACAATAAGTATTGAATAACTAATATTTATTGTATCGTAAATTTGTAACTCATGACCCATGAATAGTTCCAAAAAATAAAATATTATATAAAGAAAATGTAATTGTATATGTTGAAGCAAATTATAAGTATAAAATAATAAAAATAGTGGATGTGTGTTCGACGTGTCCCAATGCTCAAATACGCAGGCCCACATCAATCTAATTACAAAGCCCAACTCACTCCAAATTTCAGTTCTTTTCACATTATCAAGCAATCTAGGTATGAAAGTCTTGGGCTTGAAGACACTAATGTTATGTTTGGGAGTTTGGAGAGGATGGAAAGACTTTTTTAGGGTATTATAACAATGTAAACACCCTTCATTCTATCCACTTCGTCCAACTTTTTTTTTTCTTCCAAAATCCTTCATTTCCTCCCCTCCCTTCTAAACTTCCGTCTAAGGTTGTGTCTTCGTGTTATGTTGATCAATACCTATTAAACATGCTTAATTTTGAATCCCCTCTTGCGACAATTGTACTTTTTTTTATTGGTATACATATTAAGTGTGAATAAAAAAAAGTTCTATATTGTATAAAAAAATTGATATTAAACACTATATAACGAGATGACAAATAAATTTATTGTCTTTTGGTATTAGAGTTTGGTTGACAAGGGTTTGAACGACTTTTTGAATCAAAATGGTGTTGAGGTCGTGCAAGTGTAAGTAGATGAAAAAAATTACGGAGAAATATACTCAAATGGATGGATGACCTCTAGGCATGGCAACGGGGCGGGGGCGGATTTTGCCTCCTCCACACCCGCACCCGACTAATCGGGAAAAACCTGCATCCGCTGCCGTTTTATAGCGGGTGTAAAATTTAGACACTCATTCCCGCCCACAACGGGTCTCAGGTTTTCCGGCCCCCACCCGCACCCACTCATATATATAAAATTATAAATTTAAAAATCATATTTATTATAGTAAAATAATAATTATTAAACAATAATAAAATTAAAAAATATTTTATATAGAGATAAAATTATAATTTTTAATATTTAAAATAATATTAAATATGTATATGTATATAAAATTTAAAAATTACAATAATAATACTTGCGTGACAGGTTCGGGTGCGGGGTAAATATCACCACCCCAAACCCGCCCCCGCCCCCGAATTTTAATTTAGGGGAAAATCCGCACCCGCAAATCAAACGGGTTTGGGTGGGTACCTACGGGTGCAGATTTCATTGTCATCCCTAATGACTTCATATTTACACGATCCTCTAGATTATCTCATAACTCAATATATTTTGTATTTTTTTGGAATTAGAATGAGAAAAATTTGAAAGAGAAAAGATTATATCTAATCTATTACAACATCTTCCATATATTGAGATTTTTAAGTGACTATTATATGTACACATAACTCATTTTTATCTTTTCAAGTTAAGATTAGACATAATTAATTGCTATAGTTAGTTATACTAATTAATTAATTATTATTAATTGAGTATATAAGTTTTATGTATTATTTAATGTACTTAAAAGTAATTTATATTGCATCTTCAATCTTCGGTTCACCACTGGAAAAAGTAGAAAAGCCTCATAGAGAAAAGACACATTGATCAATACTTAGTCCACTAATCTTCCCTTTACCTTACAAATGCAGAAAGCAAAAGCCACAACTAAAGAGAACAATAAGGAATTTATAAAAGCAAAAAAGAGACTATAAAAGGAACACTTCACCTATATTCCTTCTAATTTCTTCATGACTCTGTCGTAGAGTCATAGTTACTAGAAAAATTAAACCATCTAATCAATTCTCTATAGAATCAGATCCATTTCAATAATACAATGTTATTACTATTTACTCAACTCTTTCTCTCATTCGTCATAGTCACTACAAAATCTCAATCAAGCATATGCAGAACTTCTTGCGGTGACATTTCAATCAAATATCCATTTGGCATTGATGATGGTTGTGGAAGCCCATTCTACAGAAACATTCTTTCGTGTTCCGAATCAAAAGAACTCGAACTCCAAACTGCTTCGGGTCGATACAAAGTTCATAACATAAGCTATGCTGATCCTCACATTGTTGTCACTGATCCATTCATGTGGAAATGCCAAGATGGTGAGAATTTTCGACCAACGAGACCATTCTGTTTAGACAGTAGCACAAACTTGAAGCTCTCATCACAAAATGAGTACATGTTCTTCAATTGTAGTGAAGAACATGTGATCATTCAACCAAGGCCTATGTTTTGTGAACATTTTCCGGAACACTGCGAATCGTCTTGTGACACTGCTAGCTATCTTTGCAGACATTTACCGGGGTGTTCCTTCACGCTTACACGTAGTTCTTGTTGTTCTTATTATCCAAAAGCAAGTGAATCTTTGAGGTTGATGCTTAAGTATTGTACTAGTTATGCTAGTGTTTATTGGAGGGATGTTGGAAGTCCTCAGCCTTATGATCAAGTACCTGAATATGGAATTAGAGTTGATTTTGATATTCCTGTTACTACTAGTTGCCTTGGGTGCCAAGATCCATTGAAAGGTGGTGGAACTTGTGGATTTGATACAGTGACACAGAGTTTTATGTGCTTGTGTAAGGATGGAAACTCTTCTACCCATTGTAAAGGTATTTTAATGATTTAAACTCGAATAAACTTTCTAAGTTAAAGTGGTTCAAATGTTTTCCAAATTGAAAAGATTGACTATTGTTTGTATGGCAGATCAAGATATTGCAAGGTACAATAGGAAGATCCATGTAATAGCAGGTGATATAAATAAACAAACTTTCACAACTAGATATGTTACTGAAATGTAAAATAATTAAGCTAATGTTTGTTGTTGTGTGTTGGAATTGTGACTTCAGGGACAGTTACAGCGTTCTCAGCTGCAGGGGCATTTGGAATTGGAGCTGGTATTTGGTACTTGAAGAAAGTCAGAGCTAAAGCACCATCCACTTGTGGAGTTCAAAGTAATGATAATAGACTATTCTAAAATGATGTGAAGAAAAAAAAAAAAAAAAACCATACAAAGTGACGGATGGTGACTGTTAGTTGAACCTTGCGATGCAAGTAAGCTGTTAGAAGATTAGTTATACCAATGTAATCTCTTTGGATATTGTACTCATTTCATTTTGTGCTTATAAGAATGATAAATAAATTGTAACATAGAATTATTTTCCCCTTGTATATAGGTACAGTATGCCTTTAATCGAGGGACCAAATTCGTTCATCAAAAGCATAAAAAAATTAGAAAGTAAAGACAAGCAAATGTTTGGTGAAATTAACATGCTTTGTTAACAGAACAATCCAAAGGTCCTGCATTGAGTGTTAATAAAGGCACCATAGATGCTTGAGCAGCATCAAAGTTTTGAGCAGATGAATATAAGGGAGCACAACTTCCATACCCAGATGGCACAAAATAAGCACCATTTAAGAATTCATCTCCATAACTCCTCCATTTCCAATTATTCCATTTTACATTAGTTTCCCTCTTTGTAACCTGTCACATTTTAATAAAACTATACTCAACTCCAGTATATATAAAAATATTGAAGTGAAATTATTATAAATTTTAGTGACAGTGAATATCATTTTTCAAGGAATATGAACTTCATCACACGAGATTAAAGTCAAACTTTTATTAAGGAGCTATGACTTGTTATTAATATTTAATATGTTATTAAGTTGCTACTATTTATGAATGAAGTACTTGTGCACTTTACTTAGTTTAAATAATTTTCTTTATTACCTGTTTTGCATCAGAGTTTTTGGAAGCTAAAAAGTAGTTTCCTTGACTGAAAATGGTAGGATCAGCACTACCACCAATGGCATACATGAGCCACTCGTCATATCTGTTGTTTACAACATGGGCATAACCATATCTTACCCTGCATTAATTCATTTGTCATAAACAAAATAAGTACTAAGCATAATTGTAATTGAATCTTCATAAAGGCCTCTTGATTAATTAATTAATTAATTAATTAATTACCTTGGCATTCTTTCTATTAGGCCAGTGGCAAAGCGGTTATAAACTACTGTTACTTTCATTATTCTATCCGCACTGTAACCATCATTATGTCCTAGCAGCATCACCTATAACAATAACATTAAGCTTAATCTAAGAGTCATTATATTGGGAAAAAAAAGAGGCATTATATTTGCTTACTTTGTCATGGTGAGTGAAGTAATTATTTGAAACAGTAACAGCAGTAGATGCATGAGTAACATCAACAAGGCCATCAGCACAAGAAGCCAAAAAACAATGATCAATCCAAACATTAGAAGAAGCAAAAACAGTAATAGCATCACCATCAGAACCTTCACGATATCCAACATGTTCAATAGTACTCCTAACCATACCAGCCACACCCGGTTTACAATTATGAACACTAATTCCATGCACAATCACATGACTAACACCTTGTATTGTAATACAAGGACCATTTCCAATTTCAACTTTAGCTCCTCTACCATCAATTGTTTTGTAACTATTTACAATAAGCTCGTTCTTCAATGTAATTACCATGTCATTTGCAAATGTTATCCAAAGTGGTTCTGTTTGGATTACACCATAACGAAGTGTACCTTGTTTTGGGCTTATTGGGTCATCAGAAGGGTCAGTTACTTCATATATGTCACCATATTTTCCTCCAATTGCATCTTTTCCAAATCCAATTGCACAATCTGCTAGTGATTGGCGATTTGAAGCCCAATTTGTTTTTTTTCGCCAGCATGAGTCTATTGTGTTCATCACATTATCATTTTTTTGGTCACTATTGGGAATGTTGTTGTAGCTTGGAATATTAAAATCTGATTGGTTGTTATGCTCTTTTTTTGAATCTGAATTAGCTAGTAAGGTTGGTAGAATTAAGTATGTGATTAGAAATAGGAGAACAAAATTGGTTGAAGTGGCCATTGCTTGTGGGTTTGAGACAACAAACAAATGAAGGGGTTAAATATAAAATTTAGTACAAAGTTTTATTTTATATACAAAGGTGTGAGATTGAGAAGGTGGTGCACACGATTAATGAGGGATGGTAATGTAACATATAATGTTGGGCAGTTAAATTGCCGAATTGTAAAGACGTGGTTGCACGGTTGAGGTGATTGTAATCTATGCTGAGGAAAATATAATATTTAGTAGTGGACAACCTTGAATTTATATATGCACACTATTTACACCTACACAATTTTAATTGTAAGCTGAGTCGATGTCTAACCAAATAAGATATTAATTGTATTTGAAACTATTGATAATGAGATTAGATGGTTCGTTCTTGGTTCTTAAGAGTTTCACTAGGATTCTTTATTGGTTTTTAAGAGTTTCACTAGGATCTTATGAACGTTAGTAGTGATTAAAGTCACGTGGAACAAATAATTTGACATCTGAAGCCCATTTTGTTGTTTGTAGACCATGATTACAAACACTACTACAATATAGGGAACAATCAGAAAAGAATGGAACAAGTGAATTTAGTGTTAGAAAATGTAACAAAATAGAGGAAAAGTAAGACCAAATGTGGGTTTCATGTTCGTAACTGTCGTGTTTTCTTATATTACCTACGAGTTTAATCAATTAACTGATTAATATTAATTGGATTCGAGTCTTTGTAAGCCATGGTTATAGCCAATAGGATAGCAAATTATGCCATTTTTGTCTATAAATATTGGTTGTACGATTCATTTGAACACAATCAAACAAATTATCTTTACTTATATTTTACTTAATTTTAGTAGTCATAAAAAACCATAACATCATATTTAACACTCTTAAGAGGATATAAGAAATCTACTAATATAGAAGATGATACAACATTCAACCTTCTTATGAATTTTAATTTTTAAGTTGAATTTTAGTATCACATTGAGTTTGTCACCGTCTACCACTGAGTCAATTGCTACCTAGCCACCATATTTAATAACATTTATCAAAATTATTAATAAATAACTAGTTTAAATCTATTTATTTTAAAATAAGAAAAATGAAATTAATTATTTTTAATGTGATTTGATAGATGGATTTTATCTTTAGTGGACGGTGTAAATTGAAATTTTCTAGATAGATTTTAATGGATTGTGAATATATTAATATATTGTTTGAAATTTCAATCCATATTTATCCAGTCTTTTCATTTTAGGTGGAGCAGTCTTTTTCATCAGTCAAATATGTGGTCAAGTATCGAAATTAGGCTTCGTTTTCTTATTTATTTTGAAATTAGGCTTCGTTAAATATAAGTAGAAAAGTTGGAAAATAAATGTAAGCTTAATATATAAGGAGAGGTTTTTTTACGTTGTTTTGGTAAATTGTGATTCATTATTTTTCACTATTTCTGGTGAGATTAATTAGATATTAAGGCAAACATGCCACAGTGAACATTTAATTGCTTGTAAAATTTATCTAGGAAATTTGAGTCAAAAAGAAAAATGTAATTTTGCATTCTCAATTTCCTGGAATAATCCAGCAAATTAAATTCGTTACCAAGGCATTCCTCTTTCTCTGACTTTGAAATTAAATTTGGTGTGCAAAGAACATAGCTACTCAACAATCAACTGGGGCATAATAATTCCTCTTTCTCTTTTGCTTAATAATTTTCAGTAAATATATCAAGTTTCACTAATTTGATCCAATTTCAATATATACAGTCATATTATATTAAAGAGGCTATATACCAAATTTATAAACGGCTTAAATATATGTAATTAGGCATGCAAAATGCAAAAAAAAAAAAAAGCATTTGTAAAATACTTTTTTTTTATTCCTGCAAAATACAAACGGTTTTATTTTAGCCTTTAACTCAAATAAAAAATTAATAGTGTAAAACTTCAGGGAATAAAACAAAACTATTTACATTTTGTATGTATTTACACGATTTCTTTTAAGAACTAATTGCATTTTTAAGCCTTTATGTGTGCATGTGTATGTGAGTATTTTTGATTAATTTAAAATTTGCTATTAATTAATATTGAAATAGACATTAATCTCCTTAATTTTTTTTGGTGGATTCTTTTTTTTTGGATAGATCCTTGATGTTTTGAGACGTACAAATATATTTCCTCTTTAATAAATTAAAACATAAGTAAAAATAAATTAAAAATTGATGTTAAGAACAAATTCATAAACTTTTTTAACCCATTAATTTTTACTTTATATTTTATTATTGAGGAAAGTACCATTTTTTTTTTTTTTGAGATTGATATAATATAAGGGATAAGGGATGAAATCTCTCTAAGAAAATTAATCCCTCTACCACTTAAATCAAAAGACATGGGTATTTATTTTTAACATATAAAGTCTAAGTAATTACTACCTTCATCCTTAATTTACATACGGCTCGTTGAGCTGCTCTTTTACAAAAAACTGAATATGCAATTTCATCAAGAATTGGACTAGCAGCTTTTATTTATTTCCTAAGCAAGCAATTACAATTTTTGCTTCATTAATAACATACTCGTTACAATGAAATATTCATACCAAACAATAACATATTAATATTCTTCCCAAAAAAAAAATTAACATATTAATATCAATCTTATTTATCATTACACCAAGTCACCAAATCAATCAATGCAAATGTCAAATTAATAAAATTTTAGTATAAGTGGCGGTGGCTGCTTTTATTTGTCACATTATATAGCTCTTAATTAATCCATATAATATAATTAATGCATCTCGTCCATTAATTCATAAATTCTACGCATAGCTGCACATCCCATAAACACAAGAACCTTTACTATTGCATTTGTTACCACATTTCCCACAATGTTTCTCATTGCTCCTAGGATTCACACATTTACCTTCACAACATATCTTTGGAAAGCTACATTTCTTTCCACACCTCCCACAATTAAACATGTCTATGGAAAAGTTGACACATTTGTTCTTGCAACAATCAGGGCCTGCACTACCTTTGATATGACAAATTTTGGGATATTTGTCACATGAAACAGAGACTCTGTTATATTTTCGGTTAAGGAATTTACTTGTTCCTTCTAGAGAGTTTGATTCTTCCATTTTGGAAGATGTTGCTGATGATAGTGTAATTGCCAATGCCACAATTAGCATGACTACAAAGAAAAGGGTCTTTATGAATTTCATTTTTTTGTTTGTTTGTGTTTTGTATAATTAGCTAGGAGAGGTAAAGTAAAGAGAGTTGGATATGTTTTGAATGAGAAGAATGAATTGAAGATGGTTGATATTTATAGAAGAGAGGAAGGTTGAAGGAGTTTGGCCTTTGCATAGAATTAAATTGCATGCATGAGATGATATTAGTTAGTGGGGTGTTCTAAGTCAGTGGACGAGTTGATTCTTTAAACGATGTTAGGTTTGTTTGGCAAGAAATTTCATATTTACATATTAATCCGTTCAAACATTAATTAATATATAATTATTTGCATGTATAATTTTATAAAACTATAGACTAGACCTACGAATATGATTCTCTCAACATTTTTCTTTGTCTATTTTTATGAAATTCATTTCTATTTTTCAATTGCATTATTTATTTATTTATCCCTAATTATATTACATTTTTCTCCTGTAATATCTAATAAATATTACAATAAAAATATAATTCAATTATCCCTCTTCAAGGAAAAATTAATGAAACAATTTAAATTACTAACAAATTTAATACTTCAACCCATTTTTTTAATTCTCGTGACTTTTACAAAGAGAGTCTTATGTAGTATACAAATTGAATTATAGATATTGAAAAGTTTAGTTTAATTTGATTTAAAAATTTATAGTATACTCCCTCCAAACTTTAATTATATGCAAAAATAAGTTACTTTCAGATTTATTAAGAATGATAGTTAAGTTCATTTAATTAATTAGTTTTCTTGATTTTATATAAAAAGTAAATCCAATTACAAACTTATCCGTATTATTATATGATCATTTCATGTGGCATTAAAGAATTATCGTAAAGATATTTTTGAAACCATATCAATAAATCTATAGAGAGAGGTCAATGAAACAACTAAAAAGTGGTCACCCATATCTGAAACCAAGTAGATAGTCTACGGAAACCAATAAAACAGTTACAGAACCACATACCATTGTTTGACCTTTGTTTTTATATGTTGTATTGTATTTGTATACACCACGCTAATTAGACAAGCGGAGTTTGACTTTCTTCAATGAATGAAGTGTTACAAATCAATTTGGATATCAAAACAAATTAAATTAATTAGTCCATGTATTCTCCAAGTCTACTTATGCAGATGTAGGAGTTACTTATGGATTATATTTGCATAAGTTATATTTTATTTTTTGTTAAGAGAAAAACATTATGTTTGTAGTTTATGAGATTAATTTGTTGATTAAGTCTGCTCTATAAATCGAGCTTTTATTATGACTCCGTTTGATAAAGTTTCAAATAAAAAATTGATTTAATTAAGTTTTTTTCTTATCCTATTTTATAAGATTTGAAATTTCAAATTTTTAACTTCATTGATTATTTATCATCAGCATGTACATAATTAAGTTAATTTTTTTTTTGCAATATGTAATAAATGCTCTAACGAAAAAATAATAATTTTCTCTCTTGAAAGGTAAACATACAAAATCATATCAATTGTCAACATATTTAATATCACAAGAGACTTTCTTAATTTATATTATTTACTTGAAATAGTCCTATACTTAGAGAAAATGTAGTAAAAAAATAGGATATTTTGATTTATTTTAAAAAAATATAAGATAATAGAAATTCATCAGTTTGCCATATATATGCTTATTTAATAACCATCGTTTAAAATAACTACCCATAAGATTTTCTTATTAAACATCAATATAAAATTAATGGTGTATGCTTTTTCCCCATAATAAAACCCATGAAATTAGATATTTTTCACGTTAGAGAGAGTACTTCTATAAATTATAACTTAATACACACTTTAGTTTTGAATATAAACCACACAAATTTACTGTTTTCTTTCATTGATTTAAGTTTTATTTTTCTAAATAAATTCTTATGAAGGGTAATTTATTACTAAATACAATTGATAATTTTTTTAACATAAAAAAATAAGTATATATAAATATAAAAGATAAAAGAGAGTCTAATTATAAAATACATATGTGGATTTAATGTCCTCAACACTCCATACACATTCATTGCGTTGATGATGATTGAATCAAATTTCAAATTCAATTTCTTTATTTTTGAAAAAAAATCAAAATTTATAATAAAACAATTCAATCTCAATTCAACTGTGATCAACGAATTAAAGGTACAAAGAAATCTCAAATCTATAAAATAAATTAGACTTTTATTTTATTTTATATTTAAGGTGGAACATAATACACTTAAGAATACTTAAATGACATGATAAAGGTGTTTTTCAGTTTAAACAGATATTTTTGATTCAACTCCAACTCTTAAAATGTAGCAACTTTAAATTTTTTGACTGATAATTTTATCACTCATTCTAGTTCTACTTGACTCAAGGAACTAGAAGATACAACTGCGCCCATAAAATATATATCCGAAAAAAATTATATGCTTAGCCATCCACAAATAGTGGGTGATTTACCTATTTAGTGTCAAGCTAAATAGACACCTCCATTATGGATAATTTTTTTTGAATGTCTACAGAGGAGGGCGACTATTCAAGCACTTTATTTTTTTGATCCTATGTAATAAATTATATTAAAATTAATAAATATTGTTGAAATATAGTGATATAGAAATATTAATATAACCTATTTAATATTTTTTTTGAGATACTGAATTCAAGAGATTAAATGATTATTAAAAAAAATTATTATAAATGAGTGATATGTGAGATGGTTTAAACACCTAAGCATACGTGCTCTATTGTTTATAGTTGGTGATGATGAAATTTGATCCAGAAAAATATATAACCAAACGAACAATGATATGATTTTGAAAAAGGAAAATTAACAATAAACACTCATACACCCTTTTGAAATCTAGTGAATGATAAAAATAAAAAAAATAATTAAATAGATGAGATATGTTAATAATATAATAAAAAATATCTATAAAAAAAAATTAAAATATATATAATATAAAATAATTAACACGCATGTTTATTTTTTTTTAAAATTTTTCTATACACAAATGTGTTTTAGAAAATTGAATTTTGTGAATTTTTTTTTTCGTTAAAATTTTCAATACACATATATTTTAAAAAATTTAAACTTTATATACTAAAAAACATTAAGAATTTTTTCTT